>CM029553.1:12750275-12947775 GCA_017141385.1 Sogatella furcifera
ATTATAAGTGTGGTCTTTATAGTAGAACAAATCGTTCCCTACAATTTGATAATTTTTGAACCAATATTAAACGAGCTAGTCATTTTCGCGTCTTACCAGAGGGTCTTCTTTGCTTGGACAGACTATATCCATACTAAATGAAAGAATGCGAAGTTTTCAGATTTATTTAAAATGGAGAATAACCGTTATAACCTATAGTGACCATAGTTATAGTTATAGTTATAACCCAACTTTGAAAAACCGTGTGAAAGTCCAAACCAAATTTCGGTTTGTAACTTGTAACTTTCGGTTCTAACCAGATTGTAACTTGTAAATTTTCGAGAATCGAGGCCCTGGTTATGGTATTGGTTGGATAGGGCCATACCGTACGTCGTTTTTGTTAGTTCCATACAAACCTTTCACGCTAAAAACAAAAACCTTTGAGTACCCCACTACTTGAAGGTCTTCAAAACCTTAGTAGTAACCTTAGTGAGTAGTTTTTCTACAAGTTGAAAGAGCTTGAAGTGCCTAGCTAATAGATAACCGATTATCAGAAAAGAAAGAGAACTGGAGATTTATGCAGACAGATCAGCAGGATTCCATAAGAAAGAGAGAGAGTGTGTGTGTCAGAGAGAAGGAGAGAGAAAGAGAAGGAGAGAGAGAGAGAGAGAGAGATAGAAGGAGATAAATAGTGTGTGAAGGGGCCAAAAATCAAAAGAGAATTAGAACAACAGAATGAAAGGCAAAGAGAGGTGTGAAAGCTGACAATTGATAACAAAAGAGAATTGAGCGAATGGAACGAAAGGGAAAGAATAGGAGAATAAATGGTAATAGAAAGAAAAGGGAATTTAAAGTTTGAATTTTAATAACTATGCTGAGAGTTGCAACTTTCACGGCTGGGTGATTAGTGGGCAACAACTGATCAAGTATAATATTCTTATGAGAATAATAGTGATTTATAATTTAAAACAATATATTATTTAAAAAATCATACTATGGGAATATACAAAAATAGCCGGAAGGCTCGCTTCGCTCGCCTTCTCCACCCTGCAGCCCCCTGGACCCCCGACATTATCAGCAGTGTAGATGAGTCAAAGAGGCTCGCTTCGCTCGCCTGTAAATTCCATTCTAATGGATTTAATTTGATAATCATATCACTAAACAGGGTCATTTCAGGTAATTCTCTGAATTAGTTGTTCTATTACCTCAGCTCAACCTGGGTCTATGATTCGAACGTATTTAATTCGGGAGTTTCCGTAAAATAAACAAAAGTGCAGATTCCAAACATTAGGAAATCTTATTACAGGCGCGTTACGCGTAACCTCAGAAGGGATTCGAAATTTACTGTGCAAAAAATTTCTTGACCTAATCTGGACCTGTCTACCAAATTTCAACATTTTCTGCCAATTTGAAAGAAGAAGAAGAAGAAGAAGAAGAAGAAGAAGAAGAAGAAGAAGAAGAAGAAGAAGAAGAAGAAGAAGAAGAAGAAGAAGAAGAAAGAAGAGGAAGAGGAAGAAGAAGAAGAAGAAGAAGAAGAAGAAGAAGAAGAAGAAGAAGTGCAATCCTAAATAGTCCATTCTAGAAGACTGACATGTTCATAATAGCGTTCTCACTCTGTATTATTCCTTTGAGCCTATCAATTCAATGTTCTCAGCTGGTGAGTACCGGCCAAGAAAACCTTTTCAAGCTCTTGAATGAACATTCCAAGTTCAATAGAAATTCATCCATTCTACTGAACTATATTTTTGTACAACACAGCCAGCATATTTAAGTAAAGCACTATAATAGAACGCATGGAAATAGTCCAATGGAGAATGGAACAGCAGTGTCACCCCTCCTCCCTCGCAACCCTACGTTGCCGATTCGTGAATTTTAAACATATCAATCAATTTTGAATTATAACCAGCTGATTTGCATCAAGTCTCTTTGGACTACTTTCGTGCACTCTAATATAGCACTTTAGAACTACAGAGGCTGTATAATTAAAATGTCACAATTATAGTTGGCCAAGAATAGAAGAGCCTCTTGCAAGATGGCGGAGGGAAGTGAGAGTGTAACTACGTATGCTCAGAACTGATATTTTCAGGGTGAAATCACTTCAGCCAACCTACCGTTTTTACACTAATCATAATCATATTGATTTCACGAATGAAAAAATTCTTTATTAATGTATTTGTTCAATTATTGACATATGATAGCACAAATCATTACATAATTATAGACTAGGACAGAAAAAATCGTCTGAGCCTGTACTATTTCTTCCTAAATTTGGTTATGTTGGAACACTTTTCATTTCAACTACTGGCAGCAGTGAATGGCAGCCATGTTGCCAAAGGCTCTTCTGTTCTTGGCCGAACTATAGTGTGAAACTGTGAAGCGCACCATAAAAGTTTTTTCGCCACACTGGTATGAAATGATCTGTTTTACATGCATCATACGGAGGCCAAAAACGCTCGTTTTCAGGCGAGGTCGCCAGCAACTCGCCGGGAAAATGCCTTTTTCGGCCCTAGGGCGGTAATAGTATATTTCGTACCTAGGGCCGAAAATGTGCGTTTACCGGCTCGAAATCGGTTTTCAAGTCCGAGGCCGTAGGCCGAGGACTAGAAAAGATTGAGAGACGGAATATTACATTTTCGACCCGTGGTGTCGAACTTTATTTTTTGGGCACACAACATCAATGCAAGGTAAACAAAATGAAAAATTAGTTAATCAGTTCCAAGAACAGCTAGACCAGTAACCTTATTATGCTATCTTCGCCTCTTCGCCTATACTGAATTTGGAGTAGGTACCATCTGCTTGCTATTGAAACTTCGCGTCAATAGTTTATTGATTTACTGACTGAATATTACTTTATAACTATCAGTGTATTCGATTTTCTTAGTCCAGTAACGTTTAAGCCCAAGATAATTTTTGTACGATCATCCTAAATTGTACAATATCAATATTCAAAGTTGTTGATTTTTGACAGATATTGACTAACAGAGAAGCTTAGTCTACTTGCATTATTACCCGCTAGATGGCGCTGGCTAACCTGCTACACAAAGTAACACAGAGTCTGACAACAATAATATTGTTCAAACATGGATTTCACGTTCATCATTATTCAATAGTTAATCAATACAAATATTTTTAATCTTATCAAAGTTGAAGTATTAGTTATTGAATTAGTTTTCCTTTATTATTCAACTACTGATTAATGTGAAAACTTTCAACGTTCAGTTCTCTTGGTTGACAATTCATCATCCAGACAGATCATAAACCACTCACACACATTTTCAACCCAACAAAAGCAGTTTCAACATTGAGTGTCACACAACTGGGACACTATGCACTTTTTCTTCATGATTTTGATTACCAGATTTCCTACCATTCTACAAATCACCATTCTAATGCTGACTATCTTTCTAGAACTCCATTTGCACCAACATGTGACAGCAAAGATGAGCCAGAAGCCTTCCAGGTTCACCAATTGCAAACCCTACCAGTATCTGAACTTGACATTGCAGCAGCAACCTCTCTGGATCCTACCTCCAAGGCACTTCTAGATTCAATAATTCAAGGAAAGCTTCACAAGGCAGACGAGTACACCATACAAGATGGCTGCATTTTCCGTGGATCTCAAGTTTATATTCCACCTTCTCTTTGCAAAACTATACTTGCAGAGTTGCATGAGGGACATCTGGGAACACAAAAGATGAAATCAAATTGCCCGATCTTATGTCTTTTGGGAGAATATTGATCAAGATATTGCAAATATCACAAAAGACTGCCCTTCTTGTATTTGCTACTACAAATCACCTAACAAAGTTATTCACAAGTGGTTGCCTCCAGATGCCCCATGGCAACAAGTGCATGTTGACCATGCTGGACCCTTCTTCAACAAATACCTACTTCTTCTTGTGGATGCCTATACAAAGTGGATTGAAGTTTTTATAGTGCCAAACCTTTCATCAAATAGCAACATTCCATTCTTCAGAGAAACTTTTGCCAGATTTGGACTTCAAAATATTATTGTCTCTGACAATCACAGTTGTTTTGTATCTTCTGAGTTCCAGACCTTTTCTTAAAGAGAATGGCATTCAGCACATTGCTACACCAGTGAAGCATCCTTCATCTAATGGCCAAGTGGAGCATTTTGTTCAAACTATCAAAGCTGGACTTTGGAAATCAATATTTGGAAATCTTCAAAAGATATTCACCATGCCCTGCAAAATTTTCTATTGCACTACAGAAAAGCAATACTGAGGTACTGGTACTTCACCTGCTCAAGAGATGTTTGGAAGGAATCTAAGATCTCGGCTGGACTTCCTGCTGCCAACACAGACTGATACCAGGAGCTCTGATGATTCTCCTTCCCGCTCCAGACTTAGTATTGGAGACAGAGTAGCATTCAGGGACCACACAACTACAGACAGAACCTGGCTTGTTGGCTCCATAATTTTGTTTGATGGAAATGCAATTGTTTACATCCACTCACCATATGGAGTACTGCGGCGCCATATTGATCAAGTGCGGCAAGTCTCACATGAATTTGACAACAGATATGATGAAACTCTTGGACTGTCACACAAACCTTGAGATGTTCCTGCTTCTCATATGACTTCACGGATGCAGAGTGACAAGCTCACAGATTACTCTTCACCACATGTGGGTCTGAACCCTACTTCACCGGATTTGACCATGACCAAGACTTCCCCAGATTTGACTTCTACAACCGTACCTGACAGTTTGGGTATTGAGACAACTTCTACACCTCAGCTGGCCAGCCCGGTCTCCTCCAGACCTGTTCAAGTTTGTTGTCCTCCTCAGCAATTTTCATTTTCTCTGGATCCATGAATTCTCTGATGAGGGGGAGGTGTTATGATGCTGCAGTTGATTTTGAATTTGCCACAAAAAGATGGCAGCACGAACTGTGAACTGAGCTTGTGTTTGCTCTGTCTCTCGAATGTGTAATTCAGAATGTCTCTTCCAGACAGCTTTTTCCAGACAGTGAAAAATCGCCCCAATCCCGTCAACAGCCTGAATCTTTCTTTGTACATTCTTCTCCCGTTATTTATGGACAGATTTATGTTCTAAATGTCATTACAAAGAGATAACAATTCTACAGGCGCTTTACTTTTTAGTTTTTATTACAATATTAATTCGATAATTAAAATTAGATGAATTATTCTCAATAATTAATAATTTAGTAATATTTATGATACAATAATAAAAAAGTGAAAGTCTGTTATACAAAGTCCATTAGTTATACAATAGAGTAACCAACTAATATTTTTATTTTCTTTAGTTATACAGTACTTACCTATTTCTAAGTCACAGATCGTTATGGGAATGTTGTATTTTTGTTACACAGGACATGTATCAATATTGATGGTAATACCATCCAGGCTTAAGAGTGGGTGGTAGTGGACGGCAAACTGCCAAACGGCAAAATCAAGCCCTATAAGAACAATGTAATTTTTATCAATCTCTTGGAGCAGATATTGCCTCTATTTATGGACAGAATTTTACGTTCTTTATGTCATTGGAAAGATAATTTAATTCTCCAGGGGCGTTACGTTTTACTTTTTCGATTTTTAGTTTATTTTAATAATTATCGCATAATTAATTAACTAAAAAAGTATTGAACTGTAATTATTGAAATGAACTAAAAATCGAAAAAGTAAAAAGTAACGCCCCTGGAGAATTGAATTCTCTTTCCAATAACATAAAGAACGTGAAATTCTGTCCATAAATAGAGGCAAAATCTGCTCCAAGAGATTGATGAAAATTACATTGTTCTTATGGGGCTTGATTTTGCCGTTCGGCAGTTTGTCGTCCACTACCACCCACTCTTAATGTATTTTGTTGCTGAATTTGAATACCGAATTATGAATCAGTATTAACATGATACTCATCCCAAAACACAGAAATGAATAGAAATACATTTGTAAATAAGTTATCAACCTTGAATTATTCTTTATATAATAATAATACTCGTAATAATAATAATGTTGATTACAAGATTTTCTGTGGAGTTTTCAACTGTTATACCTTGTGATATATTTTTGAAAACAGTACTACAAGGGAAAACGGCTTTTTCTCTTTTTCTTTTTCTACTCCTTCCTCTTCTGCTTCTCCTTCAGCTGCTCCCATTTTCTTTCGTTTCACACCGTTCTCCAGCTCCTTGACTTGTCCTCCATCAACCATCTGCTATTACACGGCTCCTCCTCCACCTTCTTCTTCTTCTTCTTCTTCTTCTTCTTCTTCTTCTTCTTCTTCTTCTTCTTCTTCTTCTTCTTCTTCTTCTTCTTCTTCTTCTTCTTCTTCTTCTTCTTCTTCTTCTTCTTCTTCTTCTTCTTCTTCTTCTTCTTCTTCTTCTTCTTCTTCTTCTTCTTCTTCTTCTTCTTCTTCTTCTTCTTCTTCTTCTTCTTCTTCTTCTTTCTTTTTCTTCTTCTTTTCTTTTTTCTTTTTCTTCTTTTTCTTTTTCTTTTTCTTCTTCTTCTTCTTCTTCTTGGTGGGTTCAAACTATGCGATTACGATTATAAAAATGAAAATAATAATATTTTACTACAAAAAAAAACCAGGACAACTTAAAAATATTGTTTCCTTGTTAATTGTGATGTTCCCAAGTCATCAGAAGTCATTACAACAATAATAATCTTCAACACTAACGAAAATAGGTTATGCCTACATTTTCATCAGCTGTGCTTTTCATTTTGGGCGCTAGAGTGCGACACTGTAGCAATTTAGTGACGTCAGACTCGTGAACCATAATTTCAAGAGAAATATCCCACCTGGTAGATTTACTAGCCTTGGTAGCCAGGATGAGTAACATGACAAAGAAGACATTCTGGCAAGATGGAAAAATGACTCCAGCTCCGTAAATATTGATTGGAAAATTATGAATTTGGTCTCAAATTGTGGAAAATATTCTGTTCTACGATTTGAGACCAAATTTATGATTTCTAAACCAATATTAACCGAGCTGGAGTCATCTTCCCATATTGCCAAAATGTCTTCTTTGTTCCGACAAGACTATAGAAAAAATGTGATTGGCAGGTGTTATGTATAGTTAAGTCAGGTGCCCCCCAAACAATTTACTATATACAGTATGTATTATACATAATGATGTAGTTAGCACACCTGTATAACTGTATACTTTACACGGCAGTTGGCTATTACTTTTATTGGCTATATATATCACTATTTTATCATGTCAGGCACCCACGTGGTCACTGGAACGCGTGCTGCTTATTATTTTTGTGAATGCTTTTTTTCTGTTCTTCGTTTTCTTCTTCTTCTTCTTCTTTTTTATTCGAATAAATTTATTTTACATTTATACAAGAATCAGAGAAACTAGGCATACCGCATACCCTGTACTATTCCTCTCCTATACTTTCTTCTTCTTCTTCTTCTTCTTCTTCTTCTTTTTCCTTTCTTCATCCTCCTCTTCTTGTTCTCCTTCTTCTTCTTTTTCCTCTTGTTGTTGTTGTTCTTCTTCTTCTTCTTCTTCTTATTGTTCTTCTTCTTGGTCTTTTCTTCTTCTTCTTCTTCTTCTTTTTTATTCGAATAAATTTATTTTACATTTATACAAAAATCTGAGAAACTAGGCATACCGCATACCCTGAACTATTCCTCTCCTATACTTTCTTCTTCTTCTTCTTCTTCTTCTTCTTCTTCTTCTTCTTCTTCTTCTTCTTCTTCTTCTTCTTCTTCTTCTTCTTCTTCTTCTTCTTCTTCTTCTTCTTCTTCTTCTTCTTCTTCTTCCGTTTCTTCTTCCTCCTCTTCTTGTTCTCCTTCTTCTTCTTTTCCTTCTTGTTGTTGTTGTTCTTCTTCTTCTTATTGTTCTTCTTCTTGGTCTTTTTCTTCTTCTTCTTCTTTTTTATTCGAATAAATTTATTTTACATTTATACAAAATCTGAGAAACTAGGCATACCGCATACCCTGTACTATTCCTCTCCTATACTTTTTTCTTCTTCTTCTTCTTCTTCTTCTTCTTCTTCCGTTTCTTCTTCCTCCTCTTCTTGTTCTCCTTCTTCTTCTTCTTCTTCTTCTTCTTCTTCTTCTTCTTCTTCTTCTTCTTCTTCTTCTTCTTCTTCTTCTTCTTCTTCTTCTTCTTCTTCTTCTTCTTCTTCTTCTTCGAATAAATTTATTCTTACTTTTATACAAAAATCTGATCTAGGCATACCGCATACCCTGTACTATTCCTCTCCTATACTTTTTCTTCTTCTTCTTCTTCTTCTTCTTCTTCTTCTTCTTCTTCTTCCTCTTCTTCTTCTTCTTCTTTTTCCGCTTCTTCTTCCTCCTCTTCTTGTTCTCCTTCTTCTTCTTTTCCTTCTTGTTGTTGTTGTTGTTGTTCTTCTTCTTCTTATTGTTCTTCTTCTTGGTCTTCTTCTTTTTCTTGTGGTTGTTGTTGATGTTGTTGTTGTTGTTATTATTATTGTTGTTGTTGTTGTTGTTGTTGTTGTTGTTGTTGTTGTTGTTGTTGTTCTTCTTCTTCTTCTTCTTCTTCTTCTTCTTCTTCTTCTTCTAATTATTATTTTTCTTATTCTTGTGACTGGATATTGCGACTTATACCATTGATACACATACACCAAACAGTATAGTAAATTATTTCTTATCTTATCCTATTTTATCATTTCTACCAATCTTTTGACAAGTTTGCACCTCATTGTCTCCTTTGTAACAGGAGAAACATTTCGAACACTTTTGTTTGTTAAGCTGGACTCATGTTGGCATTTTTCAGGTTGAAATGTGTAACACTAGACTATTGAAGCTACTAATTTGGGCTTATTCTCGTGATCTATCTTATAGCCTGTTCAAGCAAAGAAGACATTCGGGCAAGATAGGAATGAAAAAAAATTGATTTGGTCTCAGATAGTAGTTTAGAATGTTCCCTACAATTTGAGGTCAAAGTCATGATTTTTGAACCAATATTGACCGAGCTGGAGTCATTTTCCCATCTTGCCAGTATGTCTTCTTTGTTGGACCGACTTTATCTAGCATTCAATGTTATTTCAGGTGGCTTATCGCGAATCTTTTACGGGGTTTCAAGCTATTTTGAGTCGATTCCACTATGGAGAACCATTGAATTGTGAGACTTCCTTTGTAAAAGGTTTCTTTGTTGTAGGCCTATCCGAAGCTATACTATACCTGCAATTTTCTAAACTTTTCCTGTAAATTACCTAAGAAATTTTCTTCAAAAGCATTGTCGGCACATCCTCTTACACAAAACAGAATAGAATACCGGTACAAAAAAATTCAAAAAGATTAAGATTTTCAAAAAGTTCAGTATATTGTATTGTATGGTATTGTAGCCAGGGCTGTAGTGCTATGAGAGTTTCTATAGTCCATTCACGATGGCTTGAGACGAGATAAACAAAAGATTTGCATGTGTTTGTGTGCGACTGGAGTGGCTTTGTTTCAGCCACGACCTAAACAAGTCACAGCAATGCCGAAATCCCGAATTTTGGTATCGGGACTGTAACGAAAGAATTGACACAATAAATTTAACTATACCTAATTGTTTGTTCATTTCAGGTTCATACAGTCGAGAGACAACCGAAACAAGCAATTTCCCAATGTGTATCTTTCAAAAAGTTTACTTAAAGATACTTATTCTGAATTGGCTACAACAAAATTCGTGATTTCGGCATTACTGAGACTTGTTTATGTCGTGGCTGAAACAAAGCCACTCCAGTCGCACACAAACACATGCAAAGCTTTTGTTTATCTCGTCTCAAGCCATCGTGAATGGACTATAGAAAACGTATTACAGAAGTTCCCTCAGCGAAATAAGTTCCTATAATCGAAATTTAGATATTTGGATTAGAAATAGACAAATGGATAGATGGATGAATTTGAAAGAAAGAAGAAGAAGAAGAAGGAGAAGGAGGAGAAGGAGAAGGAGAAGAAGAAGAAGAAGAAGAAGAAGAAGAAGAAGAAGAAGAAGAAGAAGAAGAAGAAGAAGAAGAAGAAGAAGAAGAAGAAGAAGAAGAAGAAGAAGAAGAAGAAGAAGAAGGAGAAGAAGAAGAAGAAGAAGAAGAAGAAGAAGAAGAAGGAGAAGGAGAAGGAGAAGAAGAAGAAGAAGAAGAAGAAGAAGAAGAAAAAGAAGAAGAAGAAGAAGAAGAAGAAGAAATGGTTCACCAGCACCTGCTGGTGTTTCTTTTCCAACGCCCATCTGTCCAAACAAAGAAGACATTCTGGCAAGATGGAAAAATGACTCCAGTTCGGTCAATATTGGTTCAAAATTTATAAATTTGCTCTTAAATTGTATTAAACATTCTGATCTACAATTTTAGACCACATTTATTATTTTTGTACCAATATTGACCGAGCTGAAATCATTTTTCCATCTTTCCAGAATGTCTTCTTTGCTTGGAAAGACATAGATGTGACGTAATGGCTGGTATAGGAGCTGCAGCCTGCTGTTGGTGAAGCTTGGATAATGTACATGGACATCCAGCTGCTGTTGGTAATTTTCTAACGTTTGCGGCCGAAATTTGGACGTTGATTACTCAAACACACGACTATGGTCTATCCAAGCACAGAAGACATTCTGGCAAGATGGGACAACGACTCCAGCTTGGGTAATATTTGTTTCAAAAATTATAAATTTGGTCTTAAATTGTTGATCACAATGTTTACTACAATTTGAGACCAAATTTATTATTGTTGAACCGATATTGACCGAGCTGGAGTCATTTTCTCATCTTGCCAGAATGTCTTCTTTGCTTGGACAGACTGAACACGTGGTCGATTTCAAGTCTAGTCCAATCGGTGAGGTTCAAGAGGAGTCGTCTAATTAATCAAAACTGAAACTTTGTTGCGTACATTTTATCATCAAGAGCGCTTGAAAATAATGCTCGAGTATTCATGGTGTTACATGTTTTGAATGATAAGACTAAACTATAAATGAACAAAACATTTCCCAGCAAGTAATATTGTACAATTTCCAATTATTTATTGAATTATTTCACATCTTCTTGCTTTTATTTAAGAACGGCAATTAGAAATTCCTCACGGAAGAAATATTGGGGATCATCAAAAATTTTTTATTTCACTAAAAATGTTTCAACAAAAACTCATAAACAAAATTATGAGCAGCTTCAAAATTATAGCTCCTTTCTCACTGCTCACTCCCAACACTCTTGACAATAACATTCGAAATAGTTCCAAATTCAGCCAGCAGATTGCAGTAGCAATAGGGTGACTTGCTTTGACTTCCATTGGATACGCCTCCAAGCTCCGCCTATACGCTCTGATTGGCCGTCGACATCGAATCGAAAAGTTTCGAAATTCAACCAGTAGATGGCTGCAGTTATTAGGTGATGTTTCAGATTTGACTTGGACACGCCTCCGTCAGATCTTTTCTGATTGGTTGATAGTTTTTCGTGAGCTCTGCCTTAGAAAATGGCTGCTAGCGAGAAAATGGTGGACGGTATATCATTCATAACATAACGCCTATTTACTAATAACTATTTTACGCTTAGGCCTACACAGAAAGTTTTAGGAACAAGCCAACACGCTTCAAAAGGTGTTTCCTCACATAAAAAATTTGAAAGCTCTAGTAAAGAAGGGTCCTCAAATGCTTTGTTACTGTGGTAATAATGGAGAAAAATTTCAAATTTTGTGGGGGTCACCCAACTTTATGGAAATTGCGTGAAATATTCTAATGTAGAATTACCTGAGAGATCCAAAGGAGCTAGTTGGAGGTTAGGAACTTTGATGATTTCTGAGATAATAATAGACAAAATATGCTCAAAAACTCAATTTTTCAACTTGAAAGGGATGCACTTATGATACTTTATTGACGACCAGTAGTCGAGTCATTCTAGCTCAAAACTAGTTATAAATTCTTTTGGAGACCATTTCCCCCCAAAATAGGTTTTTTCAAATACAAGGATATCTTTTAATTGCTCTAGTTCAAAAACTATACAAGGGAGAGAGGTCTACTTGGTCTCAAATTGTAGAGGACAAAATTATCCCCAGAGGGATTTTGAATTGAACAACTCAAAGGAATATGTCAAAAGATCTGAGCAAGCAAAAACTGAAAATACTTGATTATAGTTTTTCTTGAAAATTAACCTATTTTTTGAAAAATCGTAACTCGGTTTCTAGTGAAGATCAAGAAATGATTCTACCACCATTCTCTTGCAAATTTTATTTACTAAAAAAAAAGGTTGAGAAAGTTTTTTCGTCCGATGCTTCGTTTTAACGTTATTCCAAGAAAACCAAAAAATGAGCAAAATTTTCCAATATGGCGGCCAAAAAAACAACTTTCCGACACGAGTTGAGAGTGGGATTTTTTACACGTTAAATAGGAGGGTGTCAGCTACCATTTCCACCATAAAACATCTTTGTTGCAATTAGTTCCACCTCCAACCCTAGAATGACTCGACTACAGTATTTTGACTCATATCTAATTTTTCCAGAAATTTCAATTTCAAACAGGTTATGCTCAGTAGTTTTTACGTCTAAAACTTACCCAAACATCATAAATCAGGATTTAAAGGAGGCAAGAAAATATTGTTGAAATGTTTGCTGAGTGAGTCCACTCAGTTTGTTAAACAGAATCATAAAACACCTGGTATAGTTTGATGACTAAAAAAATTTTACCATACAGGGAATATTAGACGAAAAAGAAATACTAGGAGATAGTAGGATGAAAGACATAAATGAGAAAATGCAAAGAGCAGAAAGAGGCTTCAGACTTTAGTATTCTGGGGGTGCAATCCCGTTTTGAGGTTTTCCTTTTTACGACACGCTTCTACGCCGTTCCTGCCCCTGTATTTACTGCTTCACTCCTGCAGGAAATTTTCCACCTGAAAGTTTTCATTCTGTTCATAAATGGTAAGAGTGCGTAGAATTGAGCCAATGAAATGTTCAATTATGCATGTTGACTGGAAATTTTTCAATGCATATTCTAGGTTACTTTTTTGAGTTCTCCATATAGGTAGCAGTTTATCTCGATTTTTCGAAAAAGAGGTTAATTTTCGAGAGAAAAGAGAATTTGAGCATTTTCAGTTTTTGTTCGTTCAGGGAAGTCAAAATTCTCTCAGGAGTTACTTTATACAATTTTGACCGAATTTAACATATTATATACGAATTTAGACCGCCTTAATGAGCTGAAAAGAGATATGATTTGTTGAGATCCGATTATTATTATTATTAGCGTATGCCATAATTGGTGGGGAGTCCTAAAAGGATGTTCCACCGGCAAAATAACCTCAATAATTATCCTCGATAGGAAATTGTGGTATTTCTTGAAATGATCCACGGAGATTAAAAGTTTTTTTTTCAATTTGAGAGAGTTCAAAACACACAAAACAAAAAAATCACAGAGATCCGATGACTTTTAAAATAGTTAGAGGAATCCCTTGATTGAGACCCTTGAAGGGTCCTTACTATTGAACATAATCTAGATTCAGGTCGGTAAGTAGCTTATCTGCTAGAAATTGATCTGAAAGACATTATTACCAGAGTATAAAAGGAGTATAAAAATTACCAGAGTATAAGCATTATTACCAGAGTATAAAAAGCACGTATAAATTTGTTTTGGAGACCTTTTCCCCCCGAAATGGGGTTTTTTTAATACAAGGATATCTTTTCACTGCTCTAGTTCAAAAACTATAAAAGGGGGAAAGGTCTACTTGGTCTCGAATTGTAGAGAACGAAATTATCCCCAGAGGGATTATGAGTAGAACAAAAAACAAAAACTGAAAATACTCAAATTCTCAGTTTCTCTTGAAAATTAACCTCTTTTTTGAAAAATCGTAACTCGGTTGTTAGTGAAGATGAAGGAATGTTCTTGAAACCATTCTCTTGGAAATTTTATTTACTTAAAAAATATAGGAATCATATTTTTTGTCCGACGCTTCGTTTCGAGGTTATTTCAAGAAAGCCAAAAAATGAGCAAAATTTTTTAAATGTGGCGATCAAAAAGCCAACTTTCCGACACGAGTTGAGTGTGGAATTTTTAACTCGTTGAATAGGAAGGTATCGTATCAGCTAGTCCGGACAAGAAAAGAAGAGCCTCTGGCAAGATGTGAAAATCACTCCAGCTCGGTCAATATTGGTTCAAAAATTATTGATTTGATATCAATTGCAGGAAACATTCTGATCTACAATTTGAGACCAAATCAATAATTTTTGAACCAATATTGACCGAGCTGGAGTCATTTTCCCATCTTGCCAGAGGCTCTTCTTTGCTTGGCCAGACTATAACATTTCCACCATGAAATATCTTTGTTGAATTTAGTTCCAGGTTTTGGCCCTTTTTTGAGCTATAAAGTATACTCGACTAATAAAGTGTAGAATTGAGTTTAATTTCTGTAGAATTGAGTTTAATTTTTTCAGAATCCAGTTTTATTTTTGTAGAATTGAGTTTTTATTCTACATATCGTTTAATTAATAACCTCTATTCTGTTTATAACTTTCCAAGACTTTTCACTCATTCGGTACTTTCAATTCAGTAGGTTTTAAATGGAACTTGATGAAAGTTGTTGATTTTCCTGTACAGACTGTGCTTAGATTACTCATTAGAAAATTGGCGTCGCATCATTCTGCTCATCAAATTTTCCCACTTTTCATTTAACCCCCACACATCAATTTATTCACCCCTCAAGAAGTTGGCATTGTATAATGATAAGTAACTACGCATGCAATGTCCTACGTGGGTAACATTTCGTACTAGGTACATTTACTACTACAGTCTGTTCAAGCAAAGAAGACATTCTGGCAAGATGGGAAAATGACTCCAGCTCGGTCAATATTGGTTCAAAATTTATAAATTTGCTCTCAAATTGCATGAAACATTCTGATCTACAATTTGAGACCAAATTTATAATTTTTTAATTTTTGATCGAGATTGAGTTGTTTTACAATCTTGCCAGAATGTCTTCTTTGCTTGGATAGATTGTACAACCAGTATTACCCCCTTAAAGTCTTCCTCTTGTCCTTTTTCGCTTGCACGCACATGCTCTGACTATTCCCTCTTTCTTACTCTCTCACACACACACTCTCTCTCTCTCTCGCGTTCTTACTCACTCGTACGAAATCAATTGAAAATCTCAACTAATTAAATACTTTTTTCCTGAATTTATTCTTGATATTTTTTCCTATTCTCTAAGGTTTCAATAATAGTTATCAGAAAACAAAACATAATCACCTCAACAACGAAAATTGAAAAATATGGATATAGTTATGGAAGAAGTCAATATTATTCCAACGATCACTGACATAGTTTGTTATAAATAATTATTGTGCATGAAAACCGTGACTCCTCTTGAACCTCACCGATTGGACTAGACTTGAAATCGACCACGTGTTCAGTCTGCCCAAGCCAAGAGGACATTCTGGCAAGATGAGAAAATGACTTCAGAACAGTCAATATTCACTTGAAAAATGATACATTTGGTCTCATACTGTAGAGCAGAATGTTCAGAATGAGATCATATTTATTTATTTATTTTGAACAAATATTGACCGAGCTGGAGTTATCTTTCCAGTTCGCCAGTATGTCTTCTTTGCTTGGACAGACTAGATAACATTAATAAGTAAACTTTCGAAGTAGACTTCTATGATTAATATGTTTAATTAGTTTTTCGAATATATTTTCATTTTATATTTACTTTTTCTACGACATTTTCGTGGGTGAAACCCCGTACATCCCTTTTCTTGGGCCCCTGTACCAGAGTAACTCTCCCCCTCGAATAGGCCTTGCACGAAACTTCGGCTATTTACCAAACCACTATATTTAAACATTATTGTGGTTCTTCAAAACAACACAATACTTGAGCAAAAAGCTCAGATAGAATAAAAAATGGAAGAAACCAATCACCTGCAAGGAAAATCTTGTTCACTGGTATAGTCTGTCCAAGCAATGAAGACCCTCTGAAAAGATGAGAAAATGACTGCAGCTCAGTCAATATTGGTTCAAAAATTATTGATCCGATCTTAATCGTAGGAAACATTTTGATCTATTATTTGACACCAAATCAATATTTTTTGAACCAATATTGACCGAGCTGGAGTCATTTTTTCATTTTGTCAGAGGGTTTTCTCTGCTTGGACAGACTATAAGAGTTGCTAATATGATTCAATACAACAAACCATTAAGGAACTATAAATAAGAATTCTTATTAATAATAATTAAGAATTTTTTAATAAATTCAAAAATATATTTATAGAAAAAAGGAGGTAAAGAATTGGGATAAAGGCAGGGCCGTATTTCTAAATAGGCTAAGTAGGCTGCAGCCTAGAGCGGCAAATTTTCGAGGCGGCAAATTGGAAAAAATCAAAATTCATAAAATAATTTTAAAAAATAAATTAAATTTTCTCTACGATTTCTGAATTCACTTTGAAAAACATGACCTACTAGTAATTCTTAGAACGTACCTAGTAGCCTATTATTTTAGTGCATATAATCGGTTTGGTCTCTGAATACACTAATAGTACGGTGCAATTAGACTCGAACCTCAACATCCAAAGAGAAAGAACGATTCCTATGCCAACTTGTTCTATACAGCCCTTTTGAATGATAAAATGTAATTTTGGGGGTTTTGGGGTTGTAAGGTTTTTTTTATTTAAAATCGGTGTAGCACATGAACTACTGAACATAGAAGTGTGAATCTGGTCTCAAATTAAAGAGAAATGAATTTCGCCGAGAGGGATTTTGAATTACGGATGCAAGTGTTTCCAATTCAAAGTTACTAACTTTCAAAGTAACGGAATAATTCCTGAGAAAAAATATGGAGTTTTCAAAAAAATGTATCTTGGAAACAGTTGATGATACAGAGTAGTAATTGGTCTCAATCTCTTCCAAATTTTGTTCTCTTGAAATAGCATGCATGGAATTTTTCCTTCCGAGTCTTGGTTCGGCACCTCTTCACGAAAAATTTTGCTCCTTTCAACTCACCTACCCTCAAAACCCGACGCTCAAAAGGGTGTAACTTTCTACCAAACATTGAAAGGGTTGTGTATTGTATAGGACAAGTTGGCGTAGGCATCGTCCTTTCTCTTTGGATGTTGAGGTTTGAGTCTAATTGCACCGTAAACATAAAATATGTTAATGGTATGTTTTTTATGTATATATTAAAATGTACCTTATTTGAGACTTATAGTGGTATTTTTAGACATAAAATCATATCACGAGTTGCAACGCTTAAAAATGCACAGATAAACCCAAACTTTGTCTTGAAAAAAGTATTGAATTTCATTCATGCACATTTCTAGACACCCTGCCGGCTACAATTCACGAAAAACTGAAATTTTGCACCTTTCAACCCCCTCCCCAAAAACCCGACGCTCAAAAGGGTGTAAAGTTTTACTGAACAATAAAAGGTTGTATCAAAGCTTCCTTTAATAGATGTTGAAGGAGGCTATGGTTGTATAGAACAAGTTGGTATAGGAATCGTCCTTCCTCTTTATATGTTGAGGTTCGGTCTTTTTTTTGAACTAATTGCACCGTACTATAAAGTCCACGGGATATTTTTTGCTACATGCCCATCTACATAAATATATCTTACTACTGATTTGACTCTGACTGCCGCTTACCCACGTATCCCTCTTAACCCATAACGAGTCGGAATAAGCAAAGTATAACGTATAAGTCTCAAGGATGCGGCAAATTTACATTTAGCCTATAGGCGGCATACTATCAAATCCGGCCCTGGATAAAGGAAAGTAGGAAAGAGAAAGAAATAGAACAAAAAGATATTGTAAACATAATTCTATCGAAAGAGAAAAAATATATGAAAGACTACTTGGAAAGTTTTCGTCTATTCTAATCGTTACTATCCATTCAAGATTTAATAGCTCTTTTTCAATTAATGTATTACATCCTCTATCAATATGTTCAAAACGTTAAGTTCAAACAATTCGTGTTCAGGTTGAAGATGATTGATTGTTTTCTATAGTCTGTCCAAGCAAAGAAGACATTCTAGCAAGATGGGAAAATGTTTTCAGCTCGTTCTATATTGTTCTAAATATTATAAATTCATTCTAAAATTGTAAATCAAAATTTCCTAGAAATTGACACTAATTTTATAACTTTTGAACCAATATTGACCAAGCTGGAGTCTGTTCTACATCTTGCCAGAATGTCTTCTTTGCCTGGGCAGACTATATACAAGGTAGGGGACGGATCAAGGGAAACCCTCGATTACTCATATATCGAAAACTCTTCAAAATCAATAATATTCCCTCCCGATATAATATGTTTCTCTTTTTCGGGAGTAGTGCGGAGTGAGGGGGAGGGGAGCATGGCATGGTTGAAATGTCAAAATTATGAAAAAATAAACAATAAAAAACAAGAGCCGGAAGACTTTGAAGGTTCCAAACATGCCCGAATGCGAAAGGCACTCTTTAACCTGTCTGTCAGATAGCCCTTTGTGCTTTATTTATGCAAAAAGGGGTTGAAAATCATGGAAATGGAATTTGGGGATGAAATTCTCGTCTGTTTTCGGCCACGTGCAAATAGGGGTTGGAATTATTAGCATGCGTTTCGTTTTGTGTGACATGAAAATTCATTGTACAATACCCAGCAACCAGAAACTCAGTTATAGGTATAATAACCTAGTCTATCCAAGCAAAGAAGACATTCTGGCAAGATGGGAAAATTACTTCATTTCGTAAAATATTGGTTAAAAAATTGTGAATTTTCTCTCAAATTGTAGGAAACACTCTGATCCACAACTTGAGACTAAATTCATAATATATTTCAACCAATATTGACCAAGCTGGAGTAATTCTTCCATCTTGCCAGAATGTCTTCTTTGCTTCAACAGACTACATATACTTGTATATAGTGCGTATTTCAGTAGGCTACAGGAGAAACATAACCTTGTTTGGCCTATAATTTTTAGCAAACTTGGGATAGAAAATTTCTATCTCAAGTTTGCTAAAAATTATAGCTATTATAACTATTATATTATAACTATTACTTAATAGTGTGGGCTATCTCAGCTACAAATGTGGCAACTATGTAGAGTAGGAAAGTAGGTCCATTTGAAAGTATTGAAATCATTTTCAAATCAGCTGTTTCAGAGGATGCGATTCTCGGGTGCGTTCTCACATTTGACTTGCTACAAATAATAGCTTCGTCAAGACAAAATTCTCTATTTTCAATCTTTTTTGCTAATTTCTATCATAAACCAGTACAGAAAACAAGAGGAATTCTTTAAGAAAAGTTTCATGATCATACTTTATGAAAATTATATAATTAAGTATATACTAGTAGTTCTGTGAACAGTAGACCTCACGAAGTCACCCATGTAATTGGTGGGGCATTATTCATGAAGGGAATACTTAGTTATGTTGAGTTTCAAGTTTCATTAATTCCATGCGTCATTGAAAGCAATTAATAATAAACTTGATAGCTGGTTCATCATGAATAATATAGAATAATAATTCTATATAGTGTGAATTTTCATATGTTCAGAAGTATAAATGTGTAGTAATATTTTAGCATGGAAGTAATTACGTTTCCTTTCATATTATCCTTAAAATGCAATATTCCAAGAAGCCTCACATATACATCGACGCACAATTTCAAGAGGAACATTCCTGTCAAATTTCATCAGAATCTATTGCCGCGTTTTGTCGTAAATGCGGAACAAACATACATACATACAAACATAAAGAGAAATGCAAACTCGTCGTCTTGAATCTAGACCTCACTTACGTTCGGTCAATTAAATATATATTACTTTAAAAAATATATTACTTTTTTACTAGAAAGTCAATATGCATGATCTGTTACTATACTCAATGCTATCATATGGGTAGATTGTACCCACATTGCAATGTTGCCATTTTGTCAGGCCTGGGCATTCTATTAGAGGACAGGCCACCGAGCTCGCTCCGCGGAGGAGTACCTCAGCGGTAGTTTCACTTCGCCTGTCAGGCGAAGTTTTAAAACGTCTGCTAGCGGTACTACCGCTTTGGTAGCGAGCTCGGTCTAGCGTGGCCAATTTAATAACATTGAAAGCAAATTTTAAAACTTTGCTATCGGTAGCGCATTCCCCACTACTAGAGGACTACCGCTAGCGGACGTTTTTTGGTGTGGCGTGGTTTGCTTATACAATACTAGTATGTCACTATAATATATCAAATTTCATTTAAATCTCTCTACCCAGGAACCTTTTTAATACTACTGGCATATCAAGGATGAAATTCTACGTCTAGGTATGGGGTCCAATCGCAAATTTGTAGAAGTTCCAATTTCACACAATCTGGCAACGCAGCTATTTCCCGGGTGAAGAGCTATTTCCCATCTATTTCCCGCAGCTATTTCCCAACTTAGATTGCGCAGAATATAGAATGCACACTAAAGCATGTCAGATTCGACCATCCTAACCAATCAAACGTTTGACAGTAATTTAAATACCTTGCAAAATTCCAAAATCCAACAGACCAACCCCCTTCACGGCCATCTCTGGACTCTGGACAGATTACTGGACTAATGGGGGTGGCGTAGCTGAGTTGATTAAGCGCTGGCGTTGCAACCCAAAGGTCCCGGGTTCAAACCCAGGTCAGACCAGGAATTTTTCTCAGGCCACTTTCCCGTGTTTCGGATGGACACGTTAAGCCGTCGGTCCCGGCTGCCTAAAAACAGTCGTTAAGTCATGTCAGAGGCCCTGAAATTGATCAGGAGCGACCTGAAAACTCTGACACCAGACCTGAGCCAGCCAGGTTACACGAATATTATTATTATTTACTGGACTAATACTCTGTCTAGGGAATCTGGTTCAGGGGTAACCTATGCTACAAAGACTGATAAGGAATTTGCATGACATATTGTACAATCGTTCCTTAGGAGAAAAGATCCTAGATCCCACTGACAGTGCTACAACGATTAGAGAATGGTATCTCTCTATCCCATCTCTATCTCTCTCTCTCTCTCTCACTCACTCTCTTTCTCACTCTCTCTCTTTCTCTCTCAGAGCCAGAATCCTTCGAGGATTTGACTCAGGATTCAAGTAAGAGCGTATACCTTGGGGACCTGAGCATTAGGTCCTGTAGCTCTACTCGAATTCGATATGTTTTTGAATTATAGATGCATGATACAAACCATATTGTCGCGTAAACTCCGTATTGTCCCCCTCCTCCTCCTCCTCCTCCTCCTCCTCCTCCTCCTCCCAATCCTCCTCCTCGTCAAAATCGAGCCCCAAAAGAACAATGTAATTTTTATCAATCTCTTGAAGCAGATTTATGGACAGAATTTGAGTATCTATTCAGCTTTCAATGCGACCGGTCGTTTCGGCAGCTCCGTAATCAGTGACCTTTGCCGCTGCGCGATAATTCCTAAGACGAACCTCTATTTACTTGAAAATTCCATCATGTCTCAGTGCTTCAAGTGTGAAATAGATTTCACAGAAAAAGAAATCTCAGCCGAGTGTAGCGAGTGTACTAATGTTTTTCATCCAAAGTGTACTAGACTTGAGTCAATTGAAAAGTTTAAAAAATGAACACTCAAGCAAGAGCCGTGTGGAAATGTGATAGTTGTAAGCAGGACAAAAACAATCCAGGTCAGTCATCGGACATTAACTTGAAACAATTTTCCTCTGATATAGTAGAAAATTTACGAAAAGAAATAACCGATTTGAAAACATTCTTCACCTCGAAATTGGACGACCCACAAACAAAACTAGAATCTATCAACACCAAAACAGACACTATAAAAACACAAATAGACACTCTCTCACAAGAACACAATAGCTTGAAACTCAACTTTAACAACCTCGAGAAAGAAAACTTGGAAAATAAAAAACATGTTCAGAGACTAGAGAAAGAAATACATGACCTGCAGCAATATACCAGGAAAGACAATGTTGAAATTGTAGGTATCCCCGAAACCCAGGGTGAGAATTTACTGGCCGTCATGGATGCCGTCGCAAAATCGTTAAATGTGGAGTTTAAAATGGACGACCTATCCATTATCCATCGGATGCCAACCGCAAAAGGATCCACTTCCATAGTGGCTAAATTCTGCTCCAGATAGAAGAAGATGCAATGGATCACCGCTGCGCGTCTAAAGAAAGGCATCAAAACAACCGATGTGTGCGACAAGCTGCCTCCTTCAAATGTCTATGTAAATGAACACCTCTCTCCCTACTACAAAGGACTACTAGGCAAAGCGAAAAATCTTAAAAAAGATAAAAAACTAGCCTATGTCTGGGTTCGTGACTGTAAAGTTTTCGTGAAAAAAACTGAAAGTTCTCGCACAAAAAGAATCATGAGCGATGAGGACTTAATGGTATTCCAGTAAAATGGGTGTTTATCAGTATTTTTACGAATATTAGCACAGTTTACATAAAATTAGTTTTCAGTAAAAATTTTCAATACTTCCATTAATATTCAAAATTTGCGCAGTAGGCTGGTTGTATTGATTTTTGATTTCTTAATTCAAAAATTTCCTTTTTTATCACTTTTTTCTGCTTCTGAACGATTATATGCTTACTTTTTCTCCACTTTCTTACCTTATCTTATCTTTTTCTGCTTCTTTGTTTAATGAACAATAATTTTGATGATATTGATGATTCACTTATACATGGCAGCGTTAAAAATACAATTGAAATAGATGATTTCTTTTCATTCAATCCATTCATTTATAACAGTCAGGCAAATAAACTTTTTAATGTACTTCATATGAATATTCGAAGCATTGGTAGGAACTTCGATGAATTCCTTTATTATATTAGCAACATTAGTACTAGATTTCATATTATTGTTTTAACAGAGACATGGCTAGATGATTCAGCTAGATTTAATTTTAATATTGATGGTTATACTCCTATTAATAAAAGTAATGTGTTTACAAAGTGTGATGGTTTATGTGTGTTTGTAAGTAATGAGATAAAGTTTGATAGGATAGATGTCAATATAGAATCTGTTAACTTGATAGCTATAAAGTTTGAACTTGATAATAAATTGTATAGAGTACTAGCACTTTACAGATCACCGTCTCTTGATGTTAATGCTTTTCTTATCAGCCTCGACGCTTATCTTCGTGCAGAGAGGTCTGATAATTATTCTACCATGATAATAGGCGACTTGAATATAAATATTATCAATAATGATTTTCAAAGCAACGAATATCTTAGTGTCTTGCAACTTAACGGTTATAAATCATTTATAAACAAAATAACACGTTCACATAATAATAGTAAAAGTTGCATTGATCATATATTTTTCAAATCTAAGTCAGTAGAGGAAAACGATGCGTTTGCAACCATTATAAAAACGGGTATAACTGACCATTATTGTATTTCTTTCCATTTAAAGCTCGGTTCCAACACTCATCACAGCCCTCAAAAAATAAAAATACGCTAACAAAAATTAACTATGAAGGGCTAATGGATGACTTAGATAAGGAAAACTGGAATTTCTTAGAAATGATCGATGGAAATAACATTGATGAAATGGTTGACGTTTTCATCGAAAAATTAGAATATAATCTTAATAAATACACAAAAAATTGAGCTTCCGCATAGGAAAAGACCATTAAAAAAGTGGATTACACCAAGCATGGTATGTGCGATGAGAAAGCGTGATAGAATGGCCAGTAAACTTAAAAATCAACCTTTTAATGTAACTCTAAAGGAGCAATATAGAAACTATAGAAATAACTTGAATACCTTGATCAGGAATGCTAAAATAGAATACTTTAATAACAAATTTCAATTGTGCAGGGAAATACAAAGCAAACTTGGGAAAATATCAGAGAGATTCTAGAAATTAAGAGAAAGTCTGATACTGAACCAAACGTTGATGTTGGAAGTTTCAACGAGTTTTTTGTCAATGTAGGAGAAAAATATGCAGCCAACCTGCGACAGAACATACTTAATCAAGAAGTTCCAACACCTTTATCCAATCCTCCTGTAAATAGTTTTTATTTATATCCTACAAATTCTGTTGAGATCGGCCACATCATAAATACTTTGAATAACAATGCATCCCCAGGTTTAGATGGATTTACAGGCCACTTTCTGAAACAAATTGCTCCCTATATTGTTAGACCTTTGGAAATTATAATAAATAGTTGCCTCAGTCATGGATACTTTCCAAAACGCTTTAAAATTGCTAGAATTATACTAATACATAAATCGGGTGATAAATCAAATCCAGCGAATTACAGGCCTATTAGTTTATTAAGTAACCTGTCAAAAATAATGGAAAGACTTTTAAAAAAGAGATTGATGGACTATTTGAATAAGCAGGACATCATAGCAGCGAATCAGTTCGGATTCCAGCCAGGGAAATCAACTAAGGATGCTGTTATGTTGTTAGCAGATTTAGTTAACAGGAACTTCAATAAAGGATACAAAACAGTTGCAATATTTCTAGATTTAGCTAAAGCTTTTGATACCATACCTCACTTAACTTTGATAGATAAGCTTGATGGCTGTGGAATACGTGGACTGGCTAAAGAATTAATTTTGAATTACCTTGAGGATAGAATGCAAATTATGACCTTAAACAATAGAACAGATACACGCAAGCTGAAAAGCTATGGCCTACCTCAAGGTACAGTCTTATCTCCCTTATTGTTCCTAATCTATTTAAATGATCTCCTCAAATTGAATATTCCAAACACAACAAAAATATCTTTTGCTGATGACACAGCGTTAATATTCACAGGTGAGTCTTGGAGGGAGGCATATGAGAATGCAAATAAAGGTTTAGCTCTGGCCAAGGCATGGTTTGATAATCACACTCTTACATTGAACTTGCTTAAAACTAAATTTATTGCTTTCTCCCCAACTTCGATCGGCGAGCCACCTCCTGATCTCTGTATTAGAATGCACGACCACAAAATCAATACCCCTATAGGTGAGACAAATTGTTTGTGTCAAAAAATAGAAAAATAAATTTTATAAAATATTTAGGAGTAATGGTTGAGTGCCACTTGAAGTGGAATTCTCATCTAGAGTATTTGATTTCCAAATTGAAATATCTGATATCGGTTTTCTACAAAATAAATTTATTGAATGATGTGAACATAATAAGAACCATCTATCATGCCTATGCTCATTCTTTGTTTCAGTATTGCATAGAGGTTTGGGGTGGTACTTTTGACTCCCATTTCAATAAAATTTTCGTTTTACAAAAACATATAATCAGGGCAGCCCTTGGGAAACCTAGACTTTACCCTAGTAAATGTCTCTTCATAGAATTTGGAGTTCATACACTGAGACAGGTTTTTGTTAAAAACATCATAATTCACATAAATAGAAATAGAGAATTATTAACCCTAAATACCAATCCCTATAACATTCGCCCTTCAGTAAACAATTTATTCAATACATCATTTAACAGATTAACAATAAATAAACATCAGTTCTCATTCTATGTAGAATTTTATGCCAATAGAGTCCCAAATCATTTTATAACTAGCAAACTTACAAAAAAGCTTCATATAGAAATTGATGAGTGGATCAAGAGAAATATCTATTTTCATCTCTGCTGATGATAAGCTGTTGTTTTCTTGGATGATAATGAAGATGTTCCTATTAGGTTGATAATTATTACGTTTTAGGATAGTTTTTTCTATTTTCTAACATTATGATGGTAATATTTGTCCTATTATATGTTGCTCTATCTTTGATGCATCGAAAGCCAAGTGCTTTTATCTCTTTGTTGTGATTGAATGCTTATTGTCCTAAAAATGTATTCTCATCTTTAGTTCATTCATTTATTTATTCAATTTGCCTTTTTAAGATTAATTTCGAAGAGACTAGTATCTCACGTTAACTTTTTTCTATGTCATGAGTGAATTCATCTTTATTTATTTAATCTTTCCATCTTTAAACTCAAATTAAATTGTCTAAAATTTAAAGCCTTACAAAACTCTTTTTTGTCTATAAATAAAAATTATCTCTTTTATTTTATCCTTTCATTTTAAGCTATTCATTTATAAATTTATTTTTTTCCTATTCTTTTGTTTTTTGTATTGAATCTATTGCTGTAAATGCTGAAAATAGAAAATGCTTTCCTTGTAAAATAGAACTCACTGCTGGCGCTCAAGTTGTACTTCTGCCGGCAGTGCCAAAAAAAGTTAATAAGGTGCTATTATTAGGCCAAGGTAGGCTTACAAGTATTTTTATTTTATAATATTGAAAGTTGTATTGTGTCAAATTTTGTATATATTGTTTTTTGCACTTTGTTGCTTCGGTCTCCATAAGAAATTTGTATTTGTAATTTGTTTTTTGGCAATAAATAAATTCAATTCAATTCAATTCAATTTCACGTTCTTGATGTTATTGGAAAGAGAATTCAATTCTTCAGAAGCGTGACCTTTTACTTTTCGATCAGATTTATAATTTTAGAACCAATATTGACCGAGCTGGAGTAATTTTTCAAAGGAGACATTATGGCAAGATGTAAAAATGACTCCAGCTCGATCAATATCAGTTCAAAATCCATCAATTCTGCCTCAAATTGTAAATCAGAATGTTATCTACAATTTGAGACCGAATTAATTTTTTTTTTTTTTAACCAATATTGACCGATGTGGAGTTATTTTCCCATCTTGCCAGAATGTCTTCTTTGCTTGGACAGACTATAGATTGTCTAGATATATTGACCTTGTATGGGAACGGCATCTATCTGCTCCAAGAGATTGATAAAAATAACATTGTTCTTATGGGGCTTGATTTTGCTGTTCGGCAGTTTGCCGTCCACAACCACTAAAGCGTTCATTGATACAGATAAAATAAAAACGAATAAGGAATACCACAGTATAATGAAAGTCGATATTACCACCATTCAATTCATTCAACTCAAACATTCAATTCATGAATGGATACATTTTCCTGCAATAAATACTCGAATACAATAGAAGTTGTAATACTACTACTACTACTATTATAGTCTGTCCAAGCAAAGAAGACTCTCTGGCAAGATGAGATAATGTCCCAAGTTCGGTCAATATTGGTTCGAAAATGATTGATTTAGTCTCAATCGTAAGAAACATTCTGATCTACAATTTGAGACCAAATCAGTATTTATCGACCCAATATTGACCGAGCTGGAGTCATTTTCTCATCTTGCCAGAGGGTCTTCTTTGCTTGGACAGCCTATACAGTAACCCTAATCGGATTACTGCGTAAAAATGATTTTTTTAATGGCTTTGGTGTTTTCCGGAATGGCTTCAATGAAGAAAGGCCGGGAAGTAGAGGAAAAGAGGAAAAATATATGCAACGGGAAAAATATTTCCAATCGGGAAAAGTTAACACACTATAGTCTGTCCAAGCAAAGAAGACACTCTGGCTGGACGGAAAAATTACTCCAGCTCGGACAATAATGGGTCAAAAATTTAAATTTTTACCTCAAATCAGAATCATCATTAGATCAGAATGTTTCATTTAATTTGAGAATAAATTTTTGATTTTTGAACCAATATTGACCGAGTTGGAGTCATTTTTCCATCTAGCTAGAATGTCTTCTATGCTTGGACAGACCATACAAAGAGGAGAATGATTGGGAATGGAAAGAGAGTGAGAAAAAATGGATTGAAGAATGTGTGGGAAGAAGGAGGATAAATTGAAAAATGTGATTTTGAGGAGGAAAAGTTAGAATAGAAGGTTATGGAAAAAGAAATTCAGAAAGAGATGAAAGTAGGGGGAACAAGAATGAGAGGGATACAGAGACAGAGGAAAGAGGAAATGCAAAGTTTGATAAGAGGGGAAGAACAAGTACATGATGTTCACGTGTTATAACAAGACTATTCTACAATGCTATTTCTGTAGTCTTACAGAAATACTATCATTATAGAAGTTATTGTACAGAAGGACTATAAGCAGTCTATACAGCAAAATAAGTTCGACAGTATGGGCAATGAAGCCAATAGAAACTGTAGAGCAAGACTTGATGGGCAAAACAATGTTAATGGAATTTGAAAAATTCTGTCGCTATCTGCGCGTAAAATGAAGAGAGAAATTAGGAGAAGAAGAAAAAGTGAGGAATGAAAATGAGAAGAGAAACAAGAAGGAGAGAAACGAGAAGTAGAGCAAGAGGATCAAAAAGGAGAGTTAGAAGAAGAAGAAGAAGAAGGAGAAGAAGAAGAAGAAGAACAAGAAGAAGAACAAGAACAAGAAGAAGAAGGAAGAAGAAGAAGAAGAAGAAGAAGAAGAAGAAGAAGAAGAAGAAGAAGGAAGAAGAAGAAGAAGAAGAAGAAGAAGAAGAAGAAGAAGAAGGAGGAGGATAAGAAGAAGGAGGAGGATAAGAAGAAGGAGGAAAAGAAAGAAAATAAGAAAAAGGAAGTGGATGATGATGATGAAATGAAAGTGGATGAGAATTAAGATGAAGAAGAAGAAGAAGAAGAAGAAGAAGAAGAAGAAGAAGAAGAAGAAGAAGAAGAAGAAGAAGAAGAAGAAGAAGAAGAAGAAGAAGAAGAAGAAGAAGAAGAAGAAGAAGAAGAAGAACAAGAACAAGAACAAGAAGAAGAACAAGAACAAGAACAAGAACAAGAACAAGAACAAGAACAAGAAGAAGAACAAGAAGAAGAAGAAGAAGAAGAAGAAGAAGAAGAAGAAGAAGAAGAAGAAGAAGAAGAAGAAGAAGAAGAAGAAGAAGGAGGAGGAGGAGGAGTATAAGAAGAAGAAGGAGAAGATAAATAAGAAAAAGGGAAGTGGATGATGAAGAAGAAGAAGAAGATACAGGTAGTGTTGAGTTGTTATCCAGAGTTATGCACACAAACTAAATAAAATAGCCAACTATTTTAGAAAAATTATTCAATTTGAAATAAATATCTTCAAAAATAAGTAAATCCATTGCATTAAATGAAATTGAGAAAGCAAAAATTGAAAAGTAAAATGCTACCAGAAAAGCATTATTCCAGAATTTTATAGAAATATTGATGAGCCTCAACTTGGTCCACACCTAAGCCATGTCAGCCAGCCCCCTCAGCCAGTTCAACACTGCCACGCCAAACAGAGCTCGACCACTCACACTCTTAATAGCCGCAGGCAACTGAGTTCTGCAAGTTCTGCAAGCTGTCACATGAAAAGATTTGTTGTACATGGAGGTTCTGTGGTTAGGGATCACCAATAACTGAGAACCATGTCTAGTGCCCCTTCCACTTCGCTGTCTAATGAAGATGAACTGATTTGCCAAATACCCTGGACGTTTAAAATTAATTAAATCATATAGCAGCATCAGAACATGATATTGCCTAACAGGTCTAAGCTTCAACAAACCAAGCTGCTGAAAGTATGGGCTGATATGGTCATCCCGTCTAAGATTGAAAATGAATCTTATATTATAATTATGGGCCCTTTGTAACCTTTCAGACAAGACAACACTCATATCATTGAAAACAATGTCACCATAATTGAAATGTGGAAAGATCAATGACTTCACAAGCATAACTTTCACACGAAAAGGGATACAGTCACCAATCTTTTCTAGTGAGTGAATACTTGCAAATACCTTTTTACATGTAACATTGATTTGCTCAGTCCAATCAAGATTCTTGTCAACTATCAAACCTAGAGAGTCACTGTATGGCAAGTTCTTATTGTTAATTTGAATGAAAGGTCCTCTACTGAAGTCAATCCCTCGGCGAGTAGTAAGCTTAGTGTAGCCGATAATTATTGCTTTTGACTTTGTCTCATTTATTCTGAGTCCGTGCCTATAAGTCCAGTCAGTAAGAGCATCAAGATTCAGGTTCATTTTGTCAACTGTAGCCGCAAAGTTGTTCAAGTCAAAATGAATGTACAATTGTAGATCATCAGCATACAGATGAAGTTTTGAGTATTGGAATATATTGGTCACATCATCTATATAGATACTGAAAAGCAGGGGTCCAAGGACAGAACCCTGAGGAACGCCTCTCTCAACAATGCAATATCCAGATGAACGGCCACCAAACCTCACGGACTGACAGCGATTACCCAGGTAAGAGCTCAACCATTGGACTGCATGAGCTGAAAATCCCAAGTTACTAACTTCAGTAGAAGATTTGAAATTCTCTCAGAGAGAGACAGAGAGAGAGAGAAGAGAGAGAGAGATTAGATGAGATTACTTTATTCAAATAGATAACAAAACTTGGCTTGGATTCTACATTGTAATTTGAGTTTGTTAGAAATTCAGATTCATTTACTTTATCTATGTAAATTACAAAAATACATCGGCTCGAATCCTATATTATGTAAATTAATATGATACTAATTACATCGCTTGTTTTAATAACTAAGTATAGCTGAGTATAGACCATTAAGACTATATGAGAACATACGAGAATGATTGAAATGTAGGATTTAATAATAATTATTATGTTAGCGGTACTATAACTGATGCTGTAATTACATGAAAAGGCGGAGTTTGGACATATAAGTGTCTATTCTTGGAGAGGAATGCTCAAAAACATACCTCTTATTAACACTCAACCATGGGCTTATGTTTTCTCAATAAATTCGAGTAAGAATTGATAATTAAATGCTATGAGTTAAATTAAAGCTAGTATTACAGAATAATGAAATCCATTTAAGCATGGGCTCAATTTTAATCGATGGAACTATAAAATTTATATAAGCATGTGCCCAATTGTAATCGATAGAACTAAATAGAATGTATTATTGAGAGGTAAAATAGTTGAATTGGTAAGTGATAATCGTCACTCGTATTTCGTTCCATTTAAACATTGAAAATTTGACTACTTATTTGTAGTTAGAGAGAGAGGAAGACAGATACAGATTGAGAGAGGGAGAGAGTGTTTGGGAATTTTTAGGGGCTTGGAGGGAAAAAAGGGAAAAAGATGGAGGGAAATGCTTTGCAGCCAGGGGTGTGAGCCAGGGTCTGGGTCTTTGATCCGGGCGGGCTGCGACGTCAGCAGAATCGTCACAGACAGCCGCGCTACAAACAGGCCGCTCCCGGGCGAGCTTCCTCTCTGTAAGAGGAGAGTAGAAGGGCGTGGTGCATCAATGGTCGGCCGAGAGAGAGATAAAAAGATACACGATTATTCACTTTATTCAAGTATATTACAAATCCTAGGTATATTAGGCGATAATTTGAAATATGATTAATTATACATCTCTTGTATGATGGAATTGGATAAAAAAATATTTAGAGTGAACTTTAAAATTCAATATGATTGTGATGTATCTAAATGAATAAGAGAAATTTGGACATAGATGTCCATTCAGATTCATTCACTTTATTTATGTGTGTGGATTACAAAATATATAGGTTTGAATCCTATTTTATGCAAATTGAAATTATACCAATTACATCTCTTGCTTTTATAACTAAGTATAGATAATGGAAACTTATGAGAATGATTCAAATGTAGGATTTAATAATTATGTTAACAGTAATATAAGTGATGCTGTAATTTCAAAAAGGCGAAGTTTGGACATACTGAATATATAGGGTGTTTCAGGGGGAATGTGCAATACTTCTCAGGCTGATTCCTTACACCAAGTAGACAAAAAAGTTCCATGGGACCAACCAACAACCCAAAAACGCTTTGTTACCGAGATAACAATGACGGAAAATTGAGATTTTTCAAAATATATTAATTTTTCTAATTTTTTAGAGGCTTTAGTGAGGTTCTGAAATGATCAACTCTTATGTAAAATTAGCCGAGGAACTCAATGAAACCAGTTCCAGTTTGTAACGTTGACGGTTATTGAGATAATTGGAAAAAATATGCTAAAAACGCCATTTTTCAACAATAAGTGTTATAACTGGATAAGGAATAATAAATTATATTGATTTTATTAATGGAAGTTGAAGAGAGCCGGATTCTTGAGGAAAAGTTAAATGGCGGCGATTGTGTAAATCTTACCCAAATTTCAGAAATGGCGATCAAAAATTGCAAAATCGCTACTAAACACTTTTCAAAATTCATCACTTTTGCTATGTTTTGTCAATTTTGCGATTTTTGATCGCCCTTTCTGAGATTTGGGTAAGATTTACACAATCGCCGCCGTTCAACTTTTTCTTTAGAATCCGACTCTCTTCAACTTCCTTTAATAAAATTACAATTATATGATTCCTTATTGTTGAAAAATGGCGTTTCCTAGCATATCTTTCCAATTATCTCAAAAACCATTAAAGCTACAAACTTACAACTTTTCATTGGATTCCTCGGCTAACTTTACATAAGAATTGATCATTCTAAAGCCTCTAAAAAATTGGAAAAATTTATATATTTTGAAAAATCTCAATTTTCCGCCATTATCTCAGCAACGAAGCGTTTTTGGGGGTTGGTCTCATGGAAGTTTCTTGTCTACTTGATGTAAGGAATCAGCCTGAGAAGTATTGCACATACCCCCTGAAACACTCTTTATAGTGGTAGTGGACCTAAATGTAAATTTTACGTATACGCAATAATAAGGCCCTTTAACGTGCTCAGTAGGCGGTGTCCTATCTGTCTGGGGCTTACTATGCTTCCTTCAGGGAGGAGGAGGAGAAGAAGAAGGAGGATTTAGAGGGAGAGGAGGAGGTGGAGGAGGAGGAGGAGGAGGAGGGAGGAGGAGGAGGAGGAGGAGGAGGAGGAGAAATAGCAGAAAGAAACCTAGGAGTGGAATGGAAAGAGAAGAATAAGGGCAAAGGAGAAGGAGGAAGAGATGGACCAGGAAGAATAGTGAAAGAATGATGAAGAGGAACAGAAGAAAGAGAGAGATTCAGATTCAGATTCAATCACTTTATTCATGTAGATTGAATAATACGATAATTCGAATCCTATGCTATAAGAATAAAAATAAATGAAAATTACACTAATTACATTATGGTTTGCATAAGTTGGCTAATTATAAACTATAAAAACTTGCATAATAAGACAAATGTAGGATTCAATAAGCTAACGGTAATATAAATTTGTGCTGTATCTACATAAAATGGCGGAGTTTAGACATATAAATGTCCATTCTTGGAGAGGGATGTTCAAAGACATCTCTCCCATTAACACTCAACCATGTTACAGAGACATGTTAGAGACAGAGAGAGATAGAGAGTGAAAGAGAGATTAGATTACTTTATTCAAATAGATAACAAAGTTCATTTTAGATTTTACATAACAATATAAATGAGTAGAACAAATAATTCTATAAATTTCACAAAATAGAAACTTCTAGTAAAAAAAAGGAAAAACGGTGATGTAATGAATGCAGAATTTATACAAATCTAAAATCAAGTTTCTGACAAATGGATAAGAAGTTTAAGTTTTCTAGATGAAAAGGCGAAGTTTAGACATATATATGTCCATTCTTGGGAAAGGATATCAAAGATATCCTGTCCATTAACACTTGGCTTTGGGTTAAAAAATTTTCACAAGCTATCACTAGAGATAGTAGCCTAATATAAATAATTGTTATTCAATTTGAAAACTAGATTTAAACAAAGTTAAATTAAACTTAATCGAAATAAGATGTAATTTATAAGATGACTAGCCAGGGCTCCGCCCCTGGACCCCCACTATATCAGCAGTGTCAGTAAGTCAAACAGCATAACCTGCCAGTGTAAGGCGCCTGCATAACCTCTGTCAGTGTAAGGTGAGACAAACAGGCTCGCTTCGCTCGCCTGCAAATTCCGTTCAGAAGGGATTCAAAACTTATTGAACACAGCATTTCTAGACCTAATCAGGACCTGTTCACCAAATTTCAACATTTTCTACCAATTTATTCTCGAAAAATCCAAGAAAAACTCAGTAAATTCCGAAAAATAGTAAAACGCCAATATTGAGCGTAACCTTGGGAACTATATCGGACATAGTTTGAAACTTGATTCATTATCTTCCAAATTAGTTTATCTTTACTCTCGCTGAACCATTGAATTCACAGTTAGGATTGGTCGCATCAAGGCGGAAGATATGCAACCCGCAATACATCTACAATTTTCAAAAACCTGATTACTGGCGTAATCTTGAACGGAATTCAAAAATATCTTAACACAACATTTCTAGACCTTATCTGAACCTACCTACCAAATATCAACATTTTCTACCGATTGGTTCTCGAAAAATGAAGAAAACGTTGAAAAACTATAGAAAAACTTAAATATTTGGCGTATCCTTGAAAAGTTTTTAAAATCCGTTCTTAGCCCGCGTCTAAACGTCCAACTGAACATGCCTGCCAAATTTGAACGCATTCGGTTCAGTGGAGTTTTAGTTCTGGTGATGAATGAATGAATCAGTCAGTGCCATTTCGCTTTTATATATAGAGATTAACAATGAAGAATATGAGCAACAATCTGTATATGATCTGTAATTACTATAATAATTATATTCTTCTTTATCGGAACTGAGGTAATGAATAATGATATTGTAAATTAAGCCAACTCAAAGTAGAAATTATTTACAAATATATAAAAGTATGTATGGTAAAATGTGGCACATGACAAAAGTTGGATTGATGTTACAATAACGGTTTGGAATTAGATGGTGAATGAATGATGATAGTTGAAGATGGAAGATTAATTTATAACTAAAATTATGGTGAGAGAGTTATGATGGCGAATGATGAGAGTTGGATTTATCACTAAAGTATGTAATCGGTGATAATGAGGGCTGATGAAGGATGAAGGAGGTTGTCATGTTGTTGCTCTAGGTCTGAACATTTTCGATCATTTTCTCAACAAGATGTTTTTTAAATTTCAAGATGAAGCTCGCTCGGCTCTCAATAGATCTGATAGATTAAGGGAGGGCTTTCCATTCACGGCAGCCTGAGACTATGGGAGAAAGAGTAATGCCAAAGCGAAAAAGAGTGATATATGTGCAGAGCTACAGCTCCAATTGAATCAGATGTATTTCCCGTCTATGGTTTTTCTTCATCTCTGATACGTGTATCGAGAAAATTGATACGTGATAAAATTGTCTTCAATCAGAACCCAGAACCTGCGGAAATTCTATGAAGACAGGAGAAGTAAGCTGCCTGATAAGATTCGTTTCGAAATATGAGTCCTTTCTACTATGAATAAATAATTATGAGTAATAGCTGGTGATATTATTCCTGCATAAGGCCGGTTTTACACGATAATAGTTCTATGATCATATCTGATCCCATGGAAAGAGATAAAAATTATATTTTGATATCGTTTTTTCATATCTTTGAGCAATTCAAAATGATCATAGAACTATAATTATTATCTTGTAATACCGGCCTAAGCTCTATTACTCTTTTTCGTTCCACAGAGTTTTTTTCTGCAAAAAAATAATCCTATAAAATATTTCTCTTATTTAAGTTTTCTTCGTACTGTATTTTTTTTAATCTCAATTTTGATTTATTTTTCTATATTGATTTCTGAAATTTGGGTAAGATTTAAAGAATCACCGCTGTCTTACTTTTTCTTCAGAATATGATTCTTCATAACTTCCATCAATTGAAAATACAAATTTATGTTTTAATATCCTTGATTGTTGAACAATGATGTTTTCAGCATATTTTTCCTATTATCTTAATAATCGTCTAGGTAACAAACTTCTCATAGGTTACATTATTTTTCGCAGCTTATTTTTATATAGGAATTGATGATTTGAGTACTTGTATACAGCTTGTAAAATATTTTTTTGAAAAAAATGTCAATTTTCTGCTATTGCTATCTAATTGGTGTAAGTAATCATCCTAAGAAGTATTACACATTTCTCCTAAAGCACTTTGTATAGATATTGTCTGGTCGATCAAAGAAGACAATTTGGCAAGACGGGAAAATGACTCCAGCTTGATCAATATTGTTTTAAAAATTGTAAATTTGGCCTAAAATTGTAGAGAAGATCGATAAGTCATCGGTCTCGACTACCTAAAAAATCAGTCGTCATCTCTCATCATCATCATCATCATCATCCATCTCATTACCCACTTACAAGCCTATGAGCTCATGTGGGCTACACCCTTGAAGAGAAATTAATGAATACATCAATTTATTTCAAATGAGAATCGCAGGAGCTTTTTCAATTATTTTCATTCGTACATAACATGTTTCGTCTACTCAGAGTCATTTTCAAATGCAAATGATTCTCAATTCATCTTATTTTGAATAAAAAAGAACAGTACAAAGTAGCTCTAAGTTGAAGGAAATATACATCAATTTCTATACACTGGTGGCTCGTACCCTCGATAAAGGTGAAGTGGCCGTACCTTTTATCGTTCAGCACTTCACCTGTTTCGTGGGCACGAGCCGCCAGTGTTTCTATAATTCTTGAACCAATTTTGATCGAGCTAGAGTTATTTTCCCATCATGCCAGAATGTCTTCTTTGCTCGACCAGACTCATATCGTCAAAACATACAGAAGAAAACTGTTTCATGAAAAAGGAAAATGCGCTTGAATTGTTTGTGTCAGCTCAATAATTATTATTATTGAAGAACTGGATGCAGTGTGTTAATGATGATATGATTCAAGAAGAGAAAGAAGTGAGAGGGAATGAAGAAGAGACAAAAAGAAAAACAGCGCGGAAATCGGAAGAGAAAAGCGTGCGGTAGATCGATAGAGGGATGTCTGGACGTTGCGACGTTGCCAAGTCTCGCCAGGCTAGGGTGCGTCGGCCTCAGTACGTCGGCACTGTTTGGCAACACTGCCTTACTATGCGCAGCGTGTATTAGTGGGTGGTGGTGGGATATAGGTGGTGGGGGAGAATTTACTACGAGACCTGGATGAACACCGCGTGTCAATGGCAGGTTGGGTACCGAAGAGGGAGGAGGAGGAGTAGTAGTAGGTCTGAGGGAGAGAGGCAGCGTCGCGACGCTACATTTCCCAGGTCGAAGACCAACCGGCTAATCAAAGCTCCATGTCTAGCATACCCTATCGCTTCCTTCCCGCACCCCCCCTCACCATCACCAATCGCTTGTTCAGCACATCTCTATTTTATGGAGAATGAACTGGAGCAGACAAAATACAAACGTCAAACAATACAGTTATACTATCTAGGGCTCTATAACTAGGTAGTATATACGCAGCATCCGCCGATACAATGCAAAAGCTGCTGAACCACTGGCGACTCGTGCCCACGGAAAATGTGAAAAGCTCGTATCTTTAACTGTACAGCACTTCATCTGTTTCGTGGGCACGAGCCGCCAGTGTAAGCTGAACATGTATAGTCTGTCAACAGGGGCGAACCCAGGAATTAATTTCGGGGGGTGATATGGAATCAGGATCAAACCCAGAAAAATCTTTCACGGGGGGGGGTGATGATTTTCGCTTCTATGTAGTATTTATATTAGTAATCAATTCGCCTTTACCTTCACCCAACAAACATTATCGTATTTTTATACCGTCTCGTAGAATAAGAAATGGCTTTTGTTTATTAGAGTAAAGTATTAATGAAAACTCCATTCATCAATTTATTGTAGATTAATCGATTTGAACAAGAGCTATTGGTCTTTTGTAGTTGTTGTTTATTGTTTTGGACAATTTTTGAATTGAGCATTCTTCAAATGCAGGCTGTGCTGGAAGTTTTTTGATTTGAAAGTTTCTCCTGTCATTGAATCTAAATTGGAATATAGCTGTGCTCTGGATACTGAGTATTGCGATGTGATTTGCTGATAAGTAAGTTGTATATTTCCAAAAATTTTGATGGATAATCCTGTTGGAAGAAGAAGTTTTAGATTCGATAGATCTGTGTTTTCATTCCATAAGTATATTAGGTTTTCTTGACTAAATGAAATTAATGAAATTATATCGAATAACATAAAAAATTAAACCTACTTGACGCCGAGATTTATTTTGTGACAGTATATTCAATACATGCCAAAAGTTAGAGGGAATGTCACTGTGAATAAATAGTAGGGTTGGACATTTAAACGATTCTGTCCTGAAGCACTTCTCATGTAAGATTTTACTCTCCGAAGTAAAGTGTGGAGAAGGAGCGCTCACAAGATGCTGTTGTAAAAGGAATTGTTGAACCAATCTTCAACATTCTATGGAACATTTTATAAGACGAAATATTCTTATTGCACTCATTCAATCAAGAAATAAATTAATACTGTATTTAGGCTTGGGATGCTTTTGGTCTCAAATTCAATTGATTTCCTTCTTTACAGGAATTTACCCCGTGTGGGGAGAAATTTTCAAAAAAGTACCCTGAAACTATATTTTTAGAAGTTTGGAGCTTTATAATTGGTGAAAAATTTGGTAATTTTTAGTATTCTACAAAGTGCATTCTATCAAGTGTAAGATGAGCCCCAATTTCGGGGGGGATATATCCCTCAATAACCCCCCCCCCACCCACCATGGGTTCGCCCCTGTTTGTCCAAGCAAAGAAGACACTCTATCAATTTGGGAAATGACTCCAGCTCGGTCAATATTGATTCAAAATTTGAACTCAAACTGTAGAAAATATTCTGATCAATAGTATGAGATTGAATTTATAATTTTATTAGCTAATTGAAAAACACAAAATTGTCTATATCACTGAAAGTTTTTTATTTGTTACATACAATTGTTTCGATGTGTTTACATCATCACTGTACACTGATGATGATGTAAACACATCGAAACAATGATGATGTAAACACATCGAAACAATTGTATGTAACAAATAAAAAACTTGCAGTGATATAGACAATTTTGTGTTTTTCAATCATGTTCAAGTATCACAACATCTCACCTAACACTGTGTCTTCAATTTTATTAGCTAATATTGACCGAGCTGGAGTCATTCTCCCATCTTGTCAGAATGTCTTGTTTATTTGGTCAGACTGTAACATAATACATTTAGGATTCAGGATGTGTCAGGAGGAATGTGCAATACTTCCCAGGCTTAATTACACCAAGTAGTGGAAACGTTCCTCCTTAGAAATTCTTTATTACCGATGTAATGGTAGAATGTTGCCTTTCTAAAAACAAAACATCTATAACATTTAAATATTTTAGAGGCTTCATGTAGGTACAAAAATTAAATAATTTTATTTCCTTAAAAATGAACAAAAAAACAAGCAATTATTAAGAGTACAATTCAAATTTAAATTCAGTTACTGTATAAAGAATAAAATTTTATTTTGAAAATTAACCTCATTAAGTATTTGTAGAATTTGCTGAGAAATTCAATGAAACCAGTTAGAAGTTTGTATTGAGATAATAGAGGAGATAATTATGATGAAAGCACAATATTTTCAACATTTAAGGGTGATAACTGGATATTGAATCATAAACTCATATTTTTTAATGACAGAAGCTGTAAACAATAAAATTTTGATGTGGAACTTCAGAATATCAGAAATCACTATCAAAAGGAGGCAAAACATTGATTCTCCAGTGCTTTCAGCAATGTTGTTTTGTCTCCTTTTAATCACGATTTCCGAGATTTGAGGAAATCTTACTATGTAAATTATGACAAAGTCAGATATGTAATCTGACAAGGTCATATGTATCAATTGAGAATTTGATACTCTTCAACTAGAAGAGAATTAAAAATGAAAGCGTATCAGATTGATTTTTATTTCTTACATGATTTATAAGGGAGTAAGTTCAACCAGAGACAATGTATTATTAATACATTATATAATATAAATTATATTAATAATACATTGTCTCTGGTTCAACCTAATGGATATGTGATGTGATATCAAGCGTTGAATCCTCAATATTCATATGAAATCACCAGGTAGGCCTATAGTCTGTCCAAGCAAAGAAGACCCTCTGGCAAGATGGGAAATCAATCCAACTTGGTCAATATTTGTTCGAGGAATTATGAATGTGATCTTAATAGTAGATCGAATTATTTCCAACAATTTGAGATCAAATTGATAATTTTTTAACCAATATAGACCAAGCTTGAGCCATTCTCCCTTCTTGCCAGAGGGTCTTCTTTGCTTGGACAGATTATTTTCTAATATATAGAATTATATAGAGTAAAGAATATATAGAATTATATATTTAATATATAGAATTTTCTTGGGTTTTCCTCAAGAATGATCCATTTTCTAAAGTCTCTTTTGCTGGAAGAGAAATGCATTTCTGTGTTAGACAGAATTATATTCTATATAGGTCAGACTGTCTGCAAACTGCAGCTTGACCTAGTTTGAGTTTCTCTTGACACCTTACTGGTTGATAGTGTTCTCCAATAGGATTTAAATCTTGAAAGAGACTGATACTTATGGCAGAGGCAAAAGAAGAGGATAAAAAAGAATAAAGAGAAGAAAATACAGAGAAATAGTGAGGTTTTGATAAAGGAGTAGTTGTGTGGCTGCCGCTAGATAGCGTTACTTTATATATATAAAAACCCGATTTAAATTCATTTATTAAATTCGGTAGCAAATAGGTTTCTAATACCTATAACATATCATATTCACCAGACTTACCGTACCAGATATAGTCTGTCCAAGCAAAGAAGACATTCTGGCAAGATAGGGAAATGACTACAGCTCGATCAATATTGGTTCAAAAATTATAAATTTAATATTAAATTGTATACCAGAATGTTTCCTGCAATTTCAAACCAAATTTATTACTTTTGAACAGTTATTTTCATCTTGACTGAATGCCTTCTTTGATTGGACAGAATATATACCTTGCAGTCACCAGCTACCAGCATACATTCATACTACTGGAATAAATCAATAAATAAATTACTTAAAAAATGTATTGAAAATAAAATAACTAGGAGATTAATTGAGATGAAAAGTTTGGTATGCAATAGAGTTTACTTCAGTATCTTAATATTTACGTGAACTTATTCAATTTATAGTTATGTATTACATTCTCATATATGTTCATATTACATATTCAGTGAGTTATACATTTATTTATTATGTGAGGAATTATACATAGTATTATTTTTTAAGTTTTGGCTGGCTGAAAGTTTATTATTTATCATTATTGACACTGCCGCCTGGCTCAGCGATTTAAAGTTTATTAAATAATTATAATCAATTTATGATTATATAATAATTCTTCTTCTCATTCTTCTATTTCATAGATACATTTCACAATTAAAATTTCTCATTTAAATAATTCTGAAAAGTTTCAAGTTATACTATTTTGTTATATATTATGTCTTTTTTCCTCTTTGCATTGTCATAAAAATTTCTAGTGTATTTATTTTATCATTTTCTAACTATTATTTCTGTGAATAGGCACCGGCCGAGAAACCTACGGGTTTGGCTGGACACTCGTTTTTGAAATTGTAAATAAAATTTGATTTGATTTGTCTTCAAAGTGTAGATGGTGTCAACGCTTTATAATAATAATTCCTTCAGGAATGAATTATCTTGAATATTGTTACTTTTGAGATGTATTTGTGTTTTCAATTTCATTATCATATTGAACAAATTCATATTAATATTACCTACTCATCAATTCTGTTTTAATTCTCCAACTCCTTGCCAGAGCATAAGCATTTGCTTTTTTGACAAGGCCAATATAATTATAAACGGTACCATAAAAAACGTTGAAAAAATACACAAATATTATGCAAGAGTTGTGTATTTTATTTTTATCTATGTATATAATGTGGAATGTAAAATGAATACGGTATGTTTGAATTCAATGTGAGAATTGTGAGAATTAGGTATATTGAGATTGTCTACTCACAGAGTTGCCAATATGAGTGTCAAACTTTTGATTGATTAGCTTGCTCGAATCCACCCAACTCTCATTAGATTTATGGATTCACATATTTGAAGGATACCCAAATCAAGTGTGTTGAAATATTGCATCCTCAAGTACATTTCCAGTATCATTTATATGTAAATTTATAATTGTATATTTACCAGTATCATTTGTACACTTGAAAGCTTTCAAAGGTAATGAAAGATTGAGAAACAATTTTAAATGTTATGGCTCCCATCCATACTGTTAGTTCGGACTGTGACAGTCAATAACTGTGGATGGGGAAACAGTCAGTCCAAAACAGCTGTCAACCAGCAGGCGATCGTTGGACTGTTAACTGTGAATAATCGAACTGTCAGTGGGAGTCCTTAGAAAAGACATCTATTACTTCAATCATACTTCTATTATAAGTTGGACAAAAGATTCAATTATTTCTTGATTACCAATAATCCAATCAGAATTTTAAAGTATGTGGGTGGCTAGAAAAATATAAAATAAATAAATGAATGTTTCAAGATTGAGGAAGTTAGGTATTAGATATTGCATTACACCAACTCATGTACCAACCGAAGAATCTCGCCTGCTATTTGGTACATTGGTCAATATTTGAAGAAGCAGAATTCCTTTGTTCCATTTATATATAGCTTAAATAGGAGATTAAAATTAATTATTATTACTAATATAATTTTTTTATTTACAGAAAAAATAGCACGCTATTAGGCTATCACACAGAATAGTACCCATTATCACAGAATTATATGACAGTATTATCTCAACTAAACCTACCGGTACCGTACTGCAATAGAGAGATTTGTTAGTAATATTGAAATCACAGTAGGTACCTTTTTCAGAAATTTATTTTAACACAGAAATTTTTATTTGAACACATGTTTCGCACTCTATATGCATTCTCAAGTTTGACAAAAATAACTTGAATAAAAAGAGTAGGCTACTGCGATTTCAATTTTTTACAAACATGCATTACGGTAATAGTAACAGTAACATCTAAAACTTTTTAACTTCTAAAGAGGGTACTGTGAATTCAATTTTTCACCAACGTACATTGATAAAATGACTAGAAGGAAAATGGGACATTTTCACAAAATCAATGACAATACTGTGATTTTTCCTTTGTGGGTGAAGCCCACATAGCCATGAGATCATACTAATGAGAGGGATTATGATGAGAGATGACGACTACTTTTTAGGCAGTCGGGACCGACGGCTTATCGTATCCTCTGAAAGATACACACAGTCGTTGAAGTGAGTACTTATTGTACTTATTGAATATTTTACTTAGTGAATATATTATACTTATTACCTGTAGTCTGGCGCGGGGGGGGGTCCCAAAGGGGCCCTTTAACAAGTGAGAAAAAATGAAGAAGAGTTTAAACATAAATTTTATGTAAATCAAGAACCATAGAGTGTAGCAAAAGTAAAATTATTACATAAGTTCTAAATATTATATCTACCTTATTTACATAGCTACTATAACTCTATACTAATATGAATAGACCACTTTCTATCTAAAAATAGGTACGGTAATGAAATACAAATTCTCAGTAGTTGGCTCCTTTCCTATTGTTTTTGTTTCCGGTGAAATTAGTCATTCAACGGTATTTATTTGAGAAAATGAGAAATACCATAAATCAAGTTCGGTTGAGTGACTAAGCTTTATTAAGCATCAAACATGATGAAATTAAAAATATCAATATAAACGAAATAGTTATTTACACTTGACAAAACTAAAAGAATAAACTTTTTTAGATAGATGAGTTTGGTTATTTAGGATAAATTTTTGTAACATATTCAGGAACTCATCACCAATAGAAGAAAATTCATAAACATGTTGAAAAATTGTGAAGGTGAAGAGAACTTTATTCTTTCTTTACAATTGCGACTTGGTTTCCAAGTATTTTAAGCAAAGGGTGAATGAGTTATGATGAATGATGAAGGTTTAAGATGTAGGTTATTATGTCCACTTTCACTTAATATTATAATTTCTCACTTCCAAAAATATTTCATCACAAACAATTTTGAATTTCGATAAAAGTCCACTTTTAAGTTCCAGAAATAATCAAGATAAACATAGGATTTCAATATTATCGATTCACTTTAAAAACTTTTCAGCAAACTGTTAACACATAACTTACATTACGGTACTTCTACAGCTCACTCTTAGTGTTTGGAAAACGGGTGAGTTTCATTTTATTTCAATAAAATGTTTTCATTGGTGGTAGTAGACTATGATTTGAAAAAAATTAAATTATTTGTTGTTATTTGTTGTTACAATTGCGACTTATATAAAGTATTTTAAGCAAAGGTGATAAGTGGATGATGATGATGTTTAGGCTACATAGTGAATGAATGATGATGGTTGCTGAATGTTTACATTACAATCTTCAACTTTAAAGAACACTTTTCACTTTACAAAATCCTGAATTTTGATTGAGTTTACTGTTAACAATGAAGATCTGATCAGAAACACTAAATAAAAATGTTCAAAACTGGGATTTTTGAATGAACTGGATAAATTTTAGAGCAAAATAGAACCAAACTAACAAGAAGCCATTACAGCTGATACATCAGATACAAATCTTCAAATACATAAGAAGATACAATTCCTATTATTATGAAATTGAACAAAACTATGAACCTATGAACTATGAACTATTAAACTACTTAAATTCTCTGATGTGATGCCGTAAACTACCTACACTTCACTTTTTCAATCAAAAAGCATATACTACATAAATATGTTAGTTTCTATATAGTTGTACGATAGAAAGAAATGCGAAAATGGTGTAAAAAAATATTGTATAAAGGGCCCCACAAAAATTCTCACGGGGGGCCCCAAGTCCTTAGCGCCGCCACTGTGTACAAGCAAAGAACTATTTCTTCAAAGCAAGTCACTATTTGTTTGAAAATTATCGATTTGGTCAGAGATTGTAGAAATTATTCTGCTCTACGATTCAAGACTAAATTTATAATTTTTGAACCAATATTATTATTATTATTTAGTATGGCTCATTTTGTGGGGAGTTCTGAAGAAGTTCCACAGCCGACATAACCATAAATTCCCAAGTTGGGAAATTATTGTGGTAGTTAATATTGAACAAATAGTAGGAAATTGGTAGTGGAACCAATATTGATCGAGCTGGAGTCATTTTCTTATCTTGCCAGAATGTCTTCTCTGCTTGGACAGATTATACCTACCAATTGCTATTTTCATTCATGAATCTTAATTTAATTTGATAAATTTTTATAAGTTAATAAATATTTTTAAAAAGTTTCCGGTAGAAATGATTGAATTGTCCCAACACGCGCCTATTCAAACGGGTTCAATGACCTTTGCCAAACTCATCCCCACCCCGTAAACTTTGTGTCTGCAGAATCCCTGCTTGATGCTGTGGCCGGGATACATCCAGGGGTTGAGGCTCCCACTACCCCCCTTCTCGACCACCCCTCCACCCCCACAATGCATGAACAACCCTTCCCACCAGCTCAAAACCGATCATCCATCCCTACACCTACAACGATCCAAAATATACAGAGTGTTCCTAATATTCCAGTACGCAGAGAATTTTGAAAGTTCGATTCCTGCAAAAGGCAGTAGCCTAGTGTATGCGATTCTATTGTTTCAAGTGGTTCATCAGGATCCCAATAATGTGTATTCGAAAGGTGCACACAAAATTTCTTTCGGCACAACTTGACAGCTAGAAAACCTAGCATTTTTTCAGTTTTTCGCATATTTAACTAAAAAACTGTCCACATTTTTAAGGTAACTTACGTATTCAAAGTAAATTGTAGAGGACAAAACTCTGCGTTGATTGGAAAAATAAAACAAAAATCGGTTGGATATAATAAATTTTACATTTTTTCCAAATTTTCCAAAATATAGGTCTAGACGAATTTAGAAAGTTTTCTATTCGACCAATTTTTTTCAATCAACGCAGGATTTCATCCTCCACAATTTACTATGTAACATATTGTACAAGTGTAGGCCTATGTACCTATGAAAATGTTGGCCGTTTTTGAGTTACAGGCAAAAAAAAACTAAAAAATGCGAGGTTTTCTGGCTGCCAAAAGATGTGCCAAGAGAAATTTTATGAGCACTTTTCAAAGACAAATTATTGGAACCCTGATAAACCATTTGAAAAAATAAAATCACATACACAACATTTTGCAGAAAAAATTCTCTGCGTATCGGACTATAAAATAGACCGACAAACTTTGTGAGTGTGATTTCCTGACATAAAAATAGAGAAGAAAATTCTAATAGAATATATTTTATTCATTCAAGTATATAAATATACTATTGGGAACTAGTTGGGTAGTTGCATAGCTTCCTTTAATAGAGGCTATCTGGCTATGTTAAAGGAGGCTATGGTAGTTGTGAATGTTATGATATTGTAATATAGAATGAAATGACAAGATATTTATTGTCGAACCACTGATTTATACAAAAGAAGATCTCAATTTTTTAATAATTCAGTTTTTGAACAATACTTGTCTATTCATTTAATACGTCACAATCAAAAATAAATACATTTTAATATCAAAATCACATAAAAAATGAAGAATATTCATCTCATGAAAGTTTCATTTAGTTCACAGTCTAGTCTTAGTTTACTTAGTAGATATGGTTCCTAAAACTCGTTGTTACTGATGAGAAATGATCAAGGAAATTTGAAAATTTCCTTGAAATTTATGTTTTTTTTTTGGCGGCATTGTATGATGGTATACTTGGAGTATAATTTCTTATGAAAATTAACTGATAAATCCAATAAATCAATTAGAAGTAGCCTATGTAACTTTAATGGTAATAATTGTTCAAATGCAGTGGGAAAATTATGCTACAAAACATTATTTTTCATCTTTAAATGAATATAATTAGGATACTTTGTTTGTTGACCGGTTATATTATAAACAATTGAAAATTGTAGATCATTTAAATCTGAAGGAAAAAGTTTCTTGTTAATTACTCGTCTAAGAAGTATTCAAACTCATAAGTCAGGTTTCAAAGAAGACAATACAGACAAGAACTATCATTTTTGAAAAGTTGATGTTTTAATAAATAAAACTACAGAATTATGACTACCCATCATAAGATTTGATTCACGTTCCACGTTTAAATTAGAAAAAATAATGAAGAATGCTTTGATTTCTTATTTTATTTATTTCCAATGAATAAAATAAATGAGCAGAATATTTTCTATAATTTGATACTAAAATTTCAATTTTTGAACCAATAAAGACCGAGCTGGAGTCATTTCCCATCATGCCAGAATATCTTATTTGCTTGGACAGACAATACTACAATCCTATTATATTAAGCGAGTAATTTCTGTATGTATGTATGTTTGTATGTGGAACCAGGATATAGAAAACGGCTCTAACGATTTCCTCGAAATTTGAAATGTAATATTATAATCGTGATGGAAAAATAAGATTGCACCAGGTCTCATGTCTGGGAAAACTCTGGCAGGATTATTAAATAATTAAATATTCCTTATTCAGGCATAATCCCAAGTAGGTACTGCGTATAATGGCTGTTATCGTTAGCTGATCAAAACTATCCAGCTGGAGTAAATGGAGTTACATTCAAGTCTATAACACATGTTCATGCCAAAAAATTGTGAGAGGTGATCATATCAATTTTGATTTTTTTACAATAACATATCCAGCCATGTAATTCGACCAAGGAGGTTCAGATTGAACCTCCTTGAATTCATCAGTTCGGCCGCAGCTTCAGAGCAAAGCTCGGTACCAGATATTCATAAACTAATATTACTCTTAGAGAGTAGATCAGTAAATAGTGAACTTCAGTAACACAATTTTAACACTACGCATCAGGTGGAAGTTAATATAAAAAGTGTCAACTTTTCATTTCTCTAAAATAACACTTCGTCATTATTTTAACGTTGAAAGTTGAATTTGATATAGTCTGTTCAAGCAAAGAAGAAATTCTGGGAGGATGGAAAAATGACTCCAGCTCGGTCAATATTGATTCAAAAATTATTAATCTGGTCTTAAATTGTAGATCAGAATGTTTCCTATATTTTGTGAGCAGATTAATAGTTTTTGAACCAATATTGACCGAGCTGGAGTCATTCCTCATCTTGCCAGAATTTCTACTTTGCTTGGACAGACTATACCATTCTGTTGTGAATTTAAATTCCAATGGTTCAATATAATAAAATGTGCCTGCAACAACATTCATGTCCATTTTTTTCAATTTTAACACCTCCCTTCAAAGGGCAACAACAACTATAGTCTGTACAAGCAAAGAAGACCCTCATGCAAGATGGGAAAATGACTCCAGCTTGGTCAATATTTGTTCAAGAATAAGAATGATAAATGTGGTCTTAATAGCAGATAAAATTGTTTCTTGCAATTTGAGATCAAATAGTTACCTATAATTTGAGATCAAATCGATAATTTTTCAACCAATATTGACCGATCTTGAGTCACTTTCCCATCTTGCCAGAGGGTCTTCTTTGCTTGGACAGACTATGACAGATCGTACCAAATTCTTGAGTTGGTTCAGTCTGTCATGCAATGACGTTCTGATTTATTTTCTGTTGTTAGAAAATGTCGTCATCCGCATTATAATTTCTATCATTTCAAAATAATAGTAATTTTCTCATATTGATAGGATATCGACAAATCACAACAATCTCTATAAAATATGTTAGGTATGCTTTCCAGGAATGAACAATTTTATTTCGATTTTGGGGTTGTCTTTAATATTTTTTGTATTGACGCGTTGGTAGTGGTAGTACTGCTTTCAACTGCGATCTGCCAACTTCCTTTTCCTTCCTATCGTTGCTCTATGTGCGTGTAATGGAAGTGTACTAATTTATTTTAACAATGAAGGTAAGTTTAATAGTATTTCCATATTATATAACTAAAATTTCAATTCCAAAAATATAAATTATCCATTTATGATATTTTATTAGTGGTTTGAGGTACAATTCAACCTTTTCTAACTTGTGTTTTATTCGATTACTCGGGATGAAATCTGGGGGTTCATGCCGCATCTTAGAATTTTGTAGTGATTATCTTACTAGGTAAATATTATTCCCATCGTATTCTTTCTATCCTTGCATCATTATCTTACTTCTTGTTTTTATTGAGTCAATTTTTCTTCATTTATTCCGTAATACCTTGCTGGTTATAACCTAACCTATAAACACAAACTTGACATCCACTCTTATCTTATAAGGCTTGTCTTTATTACTAATTATCCATTGTTTAATTCTAGATCAACGTCTCTTATCCGGCGACAGGATGTCAAAAACTCTTCGAAATTGTGGACGAGCACAAGCTTCGTGTGTTTTACGAAAAACGCATGGGTGCCGAAGTTGAAGCTGACTCCCTAGGAGACGAATGGAAAGGTTATGTCGTCAGAGTTTCTGGTGGAAATGACAAACAAGGATTTCCCATGAAACAAGGAGTTCTCACAAACAGTAAGTGACTTATCATGTATTAAACTTGTTTCTAATTTTTATTCCTCCTGGGAACAATATTTGGGAATCATAAGTAGGCCTAGGCCTACATAAAATGTTTTTGTTGAGTTTTTACCATTTGTAAGATCTAACCTTTGATGCAAAAGCTTAGTAATCTATTTGATGGTAAGCTTAGGCTACACTATATCTGGACAAAGTGCTCCTCATATTGGACAGTCTCCTATAATAATAATTTGAATAAGTCAAGCACCAGCTTGATGCTTTCTGCTTCATCCGTTACTCATATTTCTTGGATGTATGGCGTTTAAAACTCGTTAACACTCAACTAACGTATCGATTTATGTATTTGTTGGTTAATAGAGATCGTCTTGATAGATTGGAGAGTTTATAAATTTTCTCGTGCATGTCAAATAATATTTCATCGACTCACGGCAATCATCCAAAACCTGGCAGAAGTGTTGCACTGTATTGGTTGAAACACTTTTGAGGCTTTGGTAAATCAAGTCTTGACTGTTTTACAGCGAGTTTCATTATATCAGATGCTCGTTTGGATTTACAGTCTACAGTTGATTAATCTAATATTTGAAGCATCATTAATTATTGATTTATTGTTTTGGTGGCAGAATCTGTGTGATGTAATAAAACAACATACTTGGTTGGTTAGAAATCCAATCTTTTCTACTCATTTATATTGATATATTGTAATTTTGCAGGCCGTGTGAGACTTCTGCTGTCAAAGGGCCACTCATGCTACAGGCCTCGTCGTGATGGTGAGCGCAAAAGGAAGTCGGTCAGAGGATGCATTGTCGACGCTAACCTTAGTGTTTTGGCTTTGGTCATCATTCGCAAGGGAGAGAATGTAAGTTCGAATAAAAAAAACGATAACTCAAATCATTGTTCTACAAACTTAACCTCAGATTAGATTGAACTTGGATGAAATCATCTTTTGCATACGAATAGCTGTCTCTATTCAAATTCTATTACGGAACTATATCGGCAAAGAACACCCTCTGGCAAGATGGGAAAATGACTCCAACTCTGTCAATATTTGTTCTAAAATTATTGATTTGGTCTCAATCGTAGGAAACATTCTGGTCTACAATTTGAAACAAAATCAGTATTTTTGAACCAATATTGACCGAGCTGGAGTCATTTTCTCATCTTGCCAAAAGGTCTTCTTTGCTTGGACAGACTATAGTTCCAAGAATACAAATTAGCAATTGCCGAGTCTTTCCATAATATCAGACAGAGCAGTGGCCACACCAACGTCTGTTAGAGGTAGCGAGCTCGCTCCCGCGGTGGTAGTTCAGGCCACACCAAAGAACGTCCAATAGCGGTAGTCTTCCAGTAGTGAGGGAATGCGTAAGGTAAGCGCATGCGCTACCGATAGCGAAGTTTTGAAACTTCGCCTGGCAAGCAAAGTGAATCTACCGCCTAGGTACTCCCTCCGCGGGAGCGAGCTCGGTGTGACCTGCCCAATTTAATAACATGGAAAGTGAGTTTTCAACTTTGCTACTGCCGCGGGAGCGAGCTTGGTGTGGCCTGCGCTTTAGGATGAAATGAAATGAAAAAGTGTTCATTCTCAAAAAAGCAACATGTTACAATCACTCGAAAATATATACACAATAATATTATAGAATAATACTCCCCACCTAGAAATTAGTCTGTGTGTGGGGAGGATCGTATACAATGGGCTATAAATATTGTTACAAAACGCTTGAGAAAATGTGTACTCTATCAATACTTATTCGGTTGAAATCACACAAGAACAGTAATATACATCATGTTATGTAAGCAAATTTGTTTGTTGATAGAGTTGATCAATCATTTTTATCTATTGAACAATTCTGTATTTCGTAATTTGGAAAAAGCGATTTTTCGTTAAGGATAGGGAAATGAACTCCAAATTTTTGACTAGAGGTACTCCGTGACGTCAGTATCATAGCCAGCTGCTTCACTCCTCCCCACCTCTACTATTCTATACACCTTGCGTGAAGTGTACTGTTCACAGAACTACTAGTAGATTCAATGTTGAGGATGTGTTGAGACCAACTCACTGAAGTGTAGGGAAATGAATAATAATTGATTGAGACTATGTGTTTTGTGTGTTTAGGAGATTCCAGGCCTGACAGATACAACAGTGCCGCGCCGACTGGGTCCGAAGCGTGCCTCCAAGATCCGCAAACTGTTCAATCTGTCCAAGGAGGACGATGTGCGCCAATTTGTTGTGAAACGTCCGCTGCCCGCCAAGGAAGGCAAGGCCAAGCCGCGCTTCAAGGCGCCCAAGATACAGCGACTCATTACACCCGTCACACTACAGGTCAGAAGCCTTTTCTCATCAAATCAATTGAATCAAATTTTATATCTAAATGGAAGTTTGATTCAGAATTTCAAGTGAAACTTATTATTTCTATAGAGGCTATAATCTATAGCCTTATCTTTTAGCTATAGAGCCTTAGAAATATTTTAGCCTTAGAATTATAGCTATAATCTTTTCTATAGTGGCTATTGGTGCGAAACGCTTTATAACAGTATGCTAAGGTTGAAAATTTTCCCGCCATGCCAAACTTTCAAATTCTGTCGAGATTTAATAGTAAGATTTGGAAAATTAGCTTATTTGTCTAACTTTTTCCAAGAGGAACGACATTGAAAATCGTTTTTAAATTGTTTTCATTAAAAATTGTGTCTACTTCTAATATGACTTTGAATAATCTAATTCGATAGGAAATAGCACTGGCAAAGCGGAATAGGCGAACTAAAGGTTAGAAATTCTTCACTTCAACACAACAAATGATTGACGTGACTCTTCAATGTAAATCTTTTGAGACTTGGCAAAACTATGGTGGATTTCTCCGTGCTGGCCACACTATGATTATACAGTCTCTATAATTATTTCCAGTCATTCTATATATTTGTGATGCTGTTTTGGATTTTATAAAACTTCATAAATTCTAAATTGATTAATTATAGTTTTATATTTTTGCAAGAGGAAATTTGTGAGTAATGGAAATTAATTTGATGAACATAACCTAAGTTTAGAATATTTTAATTAAGTTTTGGACGTTCTGTCTGTGTTTTATCCATAATTTCAATAATTACAGTTCAATCTTTTTTTAATTAATTAATTAATTATGCGATAATTATTAAAATAAACTAAAAATCGAAAAAGTAAAAAGTAAAGCCCCTGGAGAATTGAATTATCTTTCCAATGACATAAAGAACGTAAAATTCTGTCCATAAATAGAGGCAATCTCTGCTCCAAGAGATTAATAAAAATTACATTGTTCTTATGGGGCTTGATTTTGCCGTTTGGCAGTTTGCCGTCCACTACCACCCACTCTTAATTTATTGTATTTCTCAAATGAATGAATGAATTTTGATGTACAGAGTGGAACACTCAAACGTCACTATTTCAAGTAAAAATCTGAAACTCACACACAATATTTTAAGTCATATATTGCAACAAATATTGAGAGCACGAATGGAATTTTTGTTGTAGGCTGTACAAAAAAGTTTCTGAAAAATATAGCCGAGCTGAATTTGAAAATCGAGCAGAATTTATCATTTTTGAAGCGAGCTGGAGTAATTTTTCCATCTTACCAAAATATATTCTTTGCTCAACCAGACTCGAGTTAACTGGCCTGTATAGGAGCGTACAAGGATCAGCCTAAACCGTAAGATTTACATTGACATGATATGTGAATCAATGTTACGCTGAAATACTTGTTTCTTACCTACACTTTTCTTTTGTCATCTATTTTTCATCAATTAACAGCTTTCAATCATGATGATCCATTCATTCATTTGAGAGATTACAGTATATTCGATTGGGTCAAAACACTGGCAATAAAGTTTGAAATGTATTTCCCAAATTTTTATGAATATTAAAATTAATTAAAGTCAATAGGTTATATTCACAACTGTTCACAGTGACACAGTGCTCACAAATTTTTCACTCAAAGATTGCAAAAAAAATTTATCAATTATTGAGAATTTTCAAGTTTGTTTGGGTCAAATACACATGTCAATGACTTCCACTGAACTGAAATCTACTCTTCATAATGCACGTTTTTATAGTATTGTGTGTCGTCTGACCGGGAAAATTAATTTAAAGTTGTACGATTTGACATAACCTTGATTTGGACTTTCAGTATGAATTTGTAAAAGCGGAAAAGTTTTGGGTTTTACGCCTGTTGTACCTTCGTTATTTCATTGGTTTCAAAAAAAATTTATATTGTGTTTCCAAAGTATAATATTGTTCAAACTATGCTCAAGTATCCATGAACTTTCAATACTATGATCAGTTTTATTGATTAGAGTAACAAGTTCATGGTACATTGATTGAGAGGCGCTTACCACACTGCATTTGTTACTTGTTTCATAAATGCAGTGATATTATGTCCTCTGACATGCGTTTTGTTAACAAATTTTCAACAATTTAAATTTCAATTATACAGATTGAGTTGATTCATACATTCTATATTTAACATCTACCGATTATCGGTTAAGTAGAGCTGACGCCGAAAAGTTAGGTCTGTCTGTCTCTAACCGTCGTAATGAATAGCATCTACAGTATATTTTTATCTAAAAACATCATCTAGGCATAGCTAAATGACAACTTATTGACAACATCAGCTGTTGAAGTGCACAAGGAGGAGATCAAACTGTCTAACTTTTTGGCGTCAGCTAACTTATATCATTTCTGTAAAAGTGCCTACCCACTTTTAGGTTTTACGTTTCATGTATTTCTTGAAATGTAAGGTGAAAAGTGGAAAATTGATATTCTTTTGTTATTTAAACCAAATTGGCAATTGAGTAATTTCGGTTACGCACAGAAGAAACATTAATTCATAGTTTTATTCATTGAACAAAATGTTTTTCAGTAATGTAGTTATTGCCTAACAGTTTATTGGTTGAAATGATGATTGCGATCAGAATATTTTTAAATTGAATGCTTTTATGATTTTCTTAATCCACTTTTAGGTTTTATGTTTCAAATATTCTTTGAAATGTGAGGTAAAAAAGTGGTAAAACAACCTTCTTTTGTTTTTGAACCGATTTAGATGTTGAGCTATTTGGGTCAAGCGCAAGAGAAACATTCAAATCAATGTAAAAAATTTTTGAGGAACATTTTCTATTAACTAAATTTTTCATAAACTGATAGTATTTTTGAATGCCAGAACCTGGCAGAAGTGGTTGGCTCGATGTTGAAACACTTTTGAGGTTCTGGTAAATTGAATTCGGTTGTTTTTGAGCGATTATCTCACAGTTGATGATTATTGTTTGGTTAACAACCTACATTATTTTGTATTATTTGTATTCTCATAGTCCTGAGCCTTATTTCTTGGAAATTTTCCAGCTTGTTATTCTCGATTTATATGTTCCAAATTTTGAATGTAAACAAATCATAATCATTCAAAATTACGTTATTTGATAACGCCAAAAATCGAAAAATGGAACTATTTCCTCTACGAAATTTGGTATAGGCTGTCCAAGGGAAGAAGACCCTATGGAAAGATGGGAAAATGACTCCAGCTTGGTCAATATTTGTTGAAATGTTGTCTTGATAGTAGATCAAATTGTTCCCTATTTTTTGAGATCAAATTGGTAATATTTGAACAAATATTGACCGAGCTTGATTCATTTTCCAATCTTGCCAGAGGGTCTTTGTTGCTTGGACTGACTATATTTTATTAATTCATTTCATAAAATACCTAAACTGTGTTAAGGTATAGACAATATCAACCATTGAGAAATATTATCAGCTTATTTTGAATGAGCCGGGGCGATCATTGTTTCTTGTAAACCTGTTAATCAAATGTTTCTTTTTTTATAAAAATGAGCATGGAAATTTTAGTGAAACAATGCTTTGATTTTATTTTCATTCTATGATTATACGCTTGACATACTTGAAATTTTGGTATGTTATCCATATTAAGGCAATCTTTAGCTATCCAAGCTGCTAAAAGATGTTCACCATATGTGGTAGAATAATTAATTCTTGTTATAACTGATGTATAGCTTTTCTGGTTGTACATTTTTAGAAACAAGTACATGTAGCCTAATGATTCGTCTCTTTTTCTTTGTTTTATTTTTAATCTTTTTTATCGTTTCAAAGTGTTTTTCGTTTATAGCTTCACTCCGTTTGAAAAAAATTTTATTAGTTTTTTGTGACATTTTATCCACATCTAGGCAATCTATAGCTTTCTAAGTTGCTAATAGATGTTCACAATATGTGGTAAATGAAAGCTTGTTTTCTACTAGTGTACAGTCTTTTTGGGCTGTATATTTTAACAACAAGAACAACATGAAATTCTATGTTTTACACTATAGATTGTTATCGTGTGATATTTTCAGAAAAATATTCATGACTTGAAAATAGAATTTTTTATCTAGGTTGTGGTTTAAAGAAATTCTCTATACTAGTTTTTTGTGTCTATATCCACATCTAGGCAATCTATAGCTATCTTAGTTGCTAATAGATGTTCACAATATGTGGTAAATAAAAGCTTGTTTTCTACTAGTGTACAGTCTTTTTTGGGCTGTATATTTTAACAACAAGTACAGACATTTTATAAATGTTTCACTCTAGATTCTAGAGTTTGATCGTGTGATGTGTATAGCACAGTTTTTTTATTAATTATCATTTGTTTAAGACAGAAATACTCTTATTGGTTACAAAAACACAAGCTGTGTCCAAAACCTTTTTCAAATTTTAATGAATATCAAGTCCAAAACGAGGTTATGTAATTTCTATTTTATTATTAATAGAAAATGAATTGACTAAATTAATTTTTTCATGTTTACAATAAGGTTGGATTGGCCAATAAGGACATTTTAATTATTGAGGTTGACAATGTTGAGAGATTGTATAGTCTGTCCAAGCAAAGAAGACATTCTAGCAAAAAGGAAATTTACTTCAGCTCGGTCAATATTGTTTCAAAAATTATAAATTTGGTCTCTAATTGTAGGAAACATTTTAAATTATAATTTGAGACCAAATTTATAATTTTTGAACTGATTGACAGAGCTGGAGTTATTTTCCCATTTTTGATAGAATGAATTTTGTAAAAATGTTCCCTACAGTTAGAGGCCAAATTTATAATTTTTGAACCAATATTGACCGAGCTGGAGTCATTTTCCCATTTTTTCAGAATGTCTTCCGTGCTGGGACAAACTATATCGTGATTGAAGTGTCAACCATTTGTAATAATCAGATCAATAAAATATGTAATTGATTAAATTATTGCTTGAACTTTGGGGATCTGTGTCGAACCTTATGGCTCATAACAACTACTATATAACAATACTTTTTGTTGTGTACTAGATTATTACTGTCTAATATTATCCACAATTAGGCATTCTATAGCTTTTTTGATAGCTAATAGATGTTCACCATCTGTGGTAGATTGAATAATACTTGTTATAACTGGTGTATTGCTTTTAATTTGCTCTACATTTTTAGAAACAAGTACAGGTCACTGTAATGATTACTGATTGATTATTTATCTCCAGTTTTCAATTTCCTTAATTTTAAATCAAATTTCCATAAGAGTGGACACAGTAGTCGTCGGCTATTCGCCGAATAGCAGAATCATTTCCCATAAGTACAGTCTGTCCAAGCAAAGAAGACATTCTGTTATGAAAATAACTCAAGCTCGGTTAATATTAGTTCAAAAATTATAAACTTAGTCTCAAATTGTAGAAAACATTCTGATCTACAATTTGAAAACAAATTGAAATTTTTGAATCAATATTGACCAAGCTGAAGTCATTTTCCCATCTTGCCAGAATGTCTTCTTTGCTTGGACACACTATAATACGAGGTAATTTCTATTAATCTCTTGAAGCAGACAGCGCTGTTATTTATTGAAAGAAATTCATGTTCATAATTGTCATTGGAAAGAGAATTGAAGTAGAGCGCTTGGCGAATTGAATTCTCTTTCCAATGAAAGAACATGTATTTCTGCACATAAATTACGGATCTATCTGATGCAAGAGATTAAAAAAAATAACATGATTCTGCTGTTCGGCAATGGACGACTACTACTGCCCACTCAAAATTCCAATGTATGTAGACAATAATTTCGGTTTATTTCATCAATCTAAAATGTAAAAATGTTGATTTTTTTCAGTTTTGAAAATTTGAGTTACATTTTCATCCACAATTAGGCATTCTATAGCTTACTGAGTTGCTAATAGATGTTCACAATTTGTGGTAGATAAAATTCTCACCTGTTATAACTGGTGTATAGCTTATCCAATTATTGGCTATACATTTTTAACAACATGTACATTGGTAAAGGTCACCACATTTATCATCTTTTATTATAGCCTACTCTTATTTATATACTCTTATGTATGGGAACGGCATATAATATTTCTTATTCAAAAGTAATTTTTGAGTGGAGATCGTACTAAAATTGAGAGTTGCACTCAACTTTGACATCAGAAATATTCTAACATCTATATTGACTGGCCTTCTTATTTGTGCTTGACATTATGTTGGTGCGTATGCCTTCTATTCTGACTGGCGTTTTTTGTTGTGTTTTGCAGCGCAAACGTCACCGACTGGCGTTGAAGAAGGCGCGTCGCGTGAAGAAGAAGGAGCAGGCGGCCGACTATGCAAAACTGCTGGCTCAGCGTCAAAAGGAGGCCAAGGCCAGGCGACAGGAGGAGGCCAAGCGACGCCGATCGGCTTCCATGCGCGACAGCAAGTCGTCGGCCGGAAAATGATTTCTAGAGTTGTTTATTTCTATTGAAAAATAAAAAGTTAAAAAAATACAGTCTTGTTATTTTGTCGATGTCTTGGCGTGTCGGTGCTAGTAGCCGCCCTTTTGCCTTTAATATCGGTTTATTCAGAGCTTCATTTCTAAAGAAAGAGGTAAGGGAACTGTAGGGGATGTGGCTCACCGGGGAGTATTATATACCAGCTAGAGGGGGGTTCTTGGGGGCCCTCCCTCAGAAGATTTTAAAGAATCACACTTGAATTCGAGTGTTTTTTAGCAAATCTGAGCAATGTTATGAAGCTGTTTTTCCAATAAATAAAACTCAAAATACAATTTTGGAGACAGAATAATTTATTGCTTGATCGTGTGTTATTCAGCTTCTGGGACAAATCTAATTGGTTTAGGTTCTAGAAGGCCCTAAAAATCAAAATGACGAAAAGTTTTTCAATATCATGAGTTCATGTACAAGACCATATTTTGTTCACATTTGAAAATTAGTTCATGCAAAATAACGATAACTTATTCTAGTAAAAAAGTCCATTTATCCTCAAAAACGTATTCGCATATCTTATTTTGGGTGCTTAGGTTTATTAGGGGTCCTAGGCTTTTTCGTGACCTTATCCTTGTAAATCATCTAATGTCATTCACAACAGGCTGATGTTTAATAAGAATAGGAATTGATGTGTTATAAAAAATATTTATCATTGTTTTAAAGTGCGTGTTTCTCATCTCTAAATGTTGGATGGATTGTAAAAAGCTCAACATTCTGTTACGAACGTTATCGTATTACTGTCCGAGAATACCTACATGACAAAATATGCATGATCCTTCACAGTTTGATAAACAATTCCACATGAGCCCTTCACTGCAACCTTCAAAATTTATACTCTTTCAATAAATTTATTGGTTACAAAAAAAACTGTTTTATGGTTGGATCCATCTATTAGACCATGGGTTTGTAGCCCGAATTTCCCCATGATGTGAGTAATATTGAATAATTGATCCTGAGCCATTGCATTCATTCTTCTTGCGTCTAATCTTTGTTGAAGATTCGGTTGAAACAATTATTATTTCATTGGAAAATCTCTTGAAATTTTTTTATTTTCATTTCTATCAATATTTTGGACTCCAGGAAATCATTTAACGTTCTTTTTGAAATGATGATATCAAATACCAAGATAAAACCAGTTAAAAGTTAGTAACTTTGATGGTTATTGAGATAATTATAAAAATGAGCTGAAAACTACATTTTACAACTCTAAAGGGATAGAAATAGGATAGCCTATTAAATTGTTGACTAGTATTTTCGATTATTTAATATTGTTGTAAATTCAATTGTGAAGAAAAAATGTTCAGTAACATTTTCGTCTAAAACGCACCCAAACCTCACAAATCAGGATTTAAAAAAGTGAACAGGAATAAAATTGAAGTAAATTAAGATTGAAAAAAAACAAAAAACCTCTTCCCCAGATAGGCCCAAGACCCCTATTCTCAACAAGACCTATACTATCCCCCCCCCTCGACCGTTGGTGGCCACACTGTTGTACAGGTTTAGCGGAGGGCCACACTCCACAGTTCGCCCTTGTCAGCTGAAATCTGTTAATATTATTAAGAATGGCTGGCAGTTTATCGCGCATGCTCATTGTCTCAATTTATGTTGCGTACAGTAGGCTAAATTAAGCAGCATGTGGCTTTTTGTCAAAATATAATATTCACATCATCCATTCATTTAATGACTTTACATCACAAATTTACGGTCAACACATTTACAAATAAACAAAAGGACTTCACAACAGTAAGTTAACCGTAGATTATCTACGATTTTGATTATTAATCGATTAAATAAATCCTTAGGCTTTCATAGTGATCCTTTGTCTTTACTAATTTTCATTTGGTTAGTTCATCTACCTTGCGTTCAATGTTTTTTTTGTTGATTGATAGAATATTGTAAAATTTTATTTTGTTTAGTAAATAATAATAATAATATTAATACAACATCCTAAGATCCCAGAAAGGATTTAATTTTAATAAGTAAGGTAACTTATTAAAATTCAAGTTTTCGCTCCTTATGCTATTCAGACTAATGATTTATTGATAATCTCCATTATGGAAACGTCCTTAATTATTCTGCTTCAAGTGAGAAAATATTGAGTTGAATGATATTAAAAAATTGAAACATGAGTAAAAAATTATACTAAAAAAACATTAAAAATGAAAAATTGGAAACATGAGTAAACCGTAAAGACGATCAAAGATTAGAGTTGGCAATAAACATAACCTAGAAGGCACTGCAACGGCTGATTGGACAATTTTGTTATCCGTGTCAGCTGTTACGTCTATCGCGCTGTAATGTCCTTATTTATTTCGTAATAGTATTTATTAAAACTATTCAATTTATTTTATTTCAAGGAATTTAAATCATATCTATCCAGGTAATCAAGCATTTGATGTTTTCACGTAGTATTGAATCCATCAATCTCCAACATCATCAAGATTAGGCTATTCACTCATCGGTCTGTTTTGGACAGGGACAGTTAAATCATTGAACTCTTGACAGGTTTTGGCACAGTTCACTTGTATATATTTATATTATTGTCTAGTTTGATGTTTCTCCATATAAATCCACGCAGTTGCCAGTTGAATTAATTTGTTTCGCAACACTTCAAGTTCAGTTTGAGTAGTTGCTTACACTTTATCAACCTTTGCCCGGCCTTGACATTTGCTATTTTGTATTTATTTGCAAATTGTTTCAAGGTAATATTTTAAATATCATTTACGAGTAGCTTTTTTAAAAATTGAAAGATCTGTCATTATCTGTGGCCGATTATAATATGGTAGCTCTGAATCCAAAATACGAAAATTTTTGAGTGTAACTTTTGTTTCTGTAACTTGAATAATCTGTATTAATTATAATCTGTTCCCTTGAAGATATCAACTGAAAGATGATAATCACTCGGTTGCCAAATCAAATCGTATCAATTATGCAATCATTCCATTTATTTGTATACCTTTTGTCAAATGCCTATAAGTTAGGCCTACCGTATTGAGATCTTGTAATAACTTTTTCCAATAATTCTCATTTATTTTCAGATAAATGAAATTTTAGTGTGATGAGCAGTGTTCGCTGTGCATTGGCAGCTGGGAAGCTGCTCTTGCCTAGAACTAGCGGTAGTAAAGTCCACAAAAGTGAGTAAAATACATTTTTTGCTTCTTCCTAGACTTGAAGTTAATTCTTACTTGAAGTAATTTTAATATAAACCCATTTTTCTCAACTTCAAATACTCTTTATTGTTTATCCAACGAAAAAATAAAAATAAATACGATAGAATTCAATTTAAATTATTAACTTAATATTGTAGCTGATAATAAATTAACATAGTAGGAAAACTCCACCAGAATATTTTCTTTGTGTAGGGAATGAGTTGTTTCCCGTGTCGATTCAATAATGTTGTATTATTTTATCCAATCATTCTTTTTCAAAAAAATATCCGGGGAGTACCCCCTGCTCCGCAGAAGGGAGATGAATGGACCGCAGAAGCTCACCAAGACTTTGAAACGGACATTCTTGAAACTTAATTGGTGACCACTGGGCTACCGTATTGTAAAAATTTGAAAAATTTTGGGTGGCAAAAACTCCATCTGGGGAAACATTTTTCTGGTTATACCTATGCTCGAATTCCTATTTCCAAAATGTACAATACTTTCATACCAGATATCAGCAATAATTGAGAAATCTTTTTTATTAGTCAGCCAGTCACTTTCTGGCTTCATGGTATAAGGGGGTAGATTCAGGTATCAAATGAAAGCTAAGGTAAATTTCATTGAATGCTTTATTTCACACATACTACCTTCAGATATATAGAATAATCTATGAATAGATTTAGATTTACATCTCCTAAATAATCTCAATAGCAGAAAATCAAAAATATAACTAGCCTACCTACACAGAAAACTCCTTAAAAATGTCACTAGCATAGTAAATTATTAACAGTTCAAAACCAGAAAATTAATTGTCACACATATGCTAACTTAACTAAAAACAAAAAATATCCCCGAAACACAGAACCAAAAAGTATAATGACTTGTATAATAATTGATAATGCCACGAAAACAATACAGACTTTGAATATTTTCATGAATATAGTAATACCTAATCAAAAAGTTAGGTGGTCTTGTCTGCTCCTTTTTCGCTCCAACAGCTGATGTTATCAGTATAAGAGCTGTTGTTATTTAGCTATAGGCCTGAATAATCAATCGAATCCTATTATATTAAGCGAGCAATTTCTGTATGTATGTTTGTATAACCACGGATCTAGAAAACGGCTCTAACGATTTCCTCGAAATTTGAAATGTAATATAACTGTGATGGAAAAATAATATTGCACCAGGTCTCATGTCCAGGAAAACTCTCTGGTAGGATTAATAGAGGAATCAAATATTCCTTCAGGAATACTCTGAAGTACTTCATTTAAATCTTTAGCTGACCAACGCTATCTAGTGTGATTAAATGGAATTTGAAGTTAAATTTCCCCTAACAGGTGTCCGGTGTTTTTTTACACTGATGGAAGAATAATAAATCATTAGATATTGCAGTATACCAACTGCTAATTATAATTATTTTTCACTTCAGAGCAGAGCTTGAGACAATAAATGCTTTACATCAGCTGTTAGTCGATTACATCAAGTACAAGGGCAAGACAGACAAAATCGCTTAACATTTTGGCATCAGATATCCTGAGCTTTCCCACCTTCTTATTTCCCACCTGGTGGATTGCCACCATTTGAATTCCCACCTGGTGGATTCCCACCATTTGAATTCCCACCATTTTGACTGCCATCAGATGTTTTCCCATCACTTGGGCAGATTTTTTGAAAAGCAGTATTGATTGCTGCGGGAGTCACTGTTGGCTTGCTGGCATCTACTGTTTTTAAGACTGTTCCCTGCAAAAAATACACATTACAAGCCTGTCTCTCCAAGTAAGATTGAACCATTTTTGAATTAATTTATCTTTGAGCTTTGTTCACTTGCTCCCAGATATCAAAGAAAGTGACCTTGAATACCTATATTATGAATTATTGTGCTTTGTTTGTTCCTTTTCATATCACCAAAAATATTTTTTGTACCATTTTACATTGGTGGAGCGTCAGGGGAGTGCCTTTATCTTAAATAACTTACTGCACAACACTTCATTTTTTTACCACGGCAAGATTTTTATACATCGAACGATAGAGGAGATTACGTTCTACAATTTGAGACCAAATTCGACATTTTACCACCAATAATTTTCAAGATAGACGCATCTTAACACAAAAAATTGTGGTTTCCTAGTATATAGGAATAAGCTCGAAGTACATAGGTTGAAGAAATTCTTCAATTTTGTCCGTATTGAACATATAGTATATGAAATAGAACCGCCTCTTGAAGCTGAAAACAATGAGCTATAGTTTGTCAAGATCAAGATCCGTTCACTTTTACGAAAGTTAGGGATGTCCTTAGATTATTATCCTTGAAGGATCCTTTCTACTGCAAATAGTCCTTGTCCAGATTTTGAGTAGTAAAATGAGTATTCTGATGAGAAATGATCCATATAGACTACCAGACACCTCCTTGAATATAGTTATTACTTTGCATGTATATTTTAGCATCAAAATATTGACTAAAACCACCTGTAGCGAATTTGGAGGAATTCCATTCTTGGAAAAGTGATTGTTTAACTTCCAAAAATAGGTCAAATATCAATATTACATTTTATTCGGACTCATGCTCGACAACTTTTAGGGTGAGGGGTAGTGGATTTATTGTTACTTTATGAGTTACATCACATTTAAAAACGGTTAGGACAATTTTTAGGGTTTTTTTTTTGTAAAAAATTCCAAATCGGCCGATTTCCGTTTTCTTTTTTTTCAATCAACGCAGATTTTTTTCTTTTTTAATTTCTATCCAGAGCACTTTGCTCAAGGATTAACCGTTTTCGGGTTTTGTGCGAAAATCTGAAAAATTGTAACTTCTACCCAAGCCCCCCTCCCGCCCTATGCTCACCCCCCCCCCCCCCGGTCCGGGGAATTTTAGTATGTTAACCTCCCAACTAGTCTAAACAAATCCCCGAGGTCAAAAATTGAGGCATATTATATTGCTTATATATAATGCTTTATTGACTGGACTATAACTAGATATTTAGTCTCTAAGTAACTAGATGTATGTAGTATGTATGTCTGGCTCAACAGCCAATGAAGGGCCTAGGCCTACCAGCTGGTTGCCAGTTTCAAATTCACTCTACTATACAGCCTGTCCAAGCCAAGAAGACACCCCGGCACGACGAGAAAACGGCCCCAGCCCGGCCAATACTGGCCCAAAAGCCATAAATTCTCAATCAGAGATCACAGTCCCCGAACCAACATTGGCCAAGCCGAAGCCGCCCCTCCACCCCGCCAGAATTCCCCCCCGGCCGGACAGACCATACAGCAAGCAAATAATCATCAACCAGGATAGAGGTAACGTGTGGTTAGCACGTTGATCCTCTTAACCATAAGCCAGTCTCCGCTACCAATTGGCAGCGCAGAACACCTCTGAATAACATGTAGTTAATCAGTTAGAGTTTAATGCAACAATAATTACTATTACTCCAGAGACGGAAAACGACTAACGGTCTTTACTAACGACAGCCAATCTCCCAAAGGAGGTTTAAGTAACTAGATATTTGATGTATTTATACAGATTGAAAACGAAACAATATGAAATTTATGCTAAAATCAAACACATGTGACTAATCAGAATAGAGTACTATAAATAGAATTGATTAATGTTGTTTACTTCTTTATTACTGTTAACTCAAATACTATTATAACTTCTTTGGTTTATTTACATTTGAAAATGACTAAAAAGTCGAGCCATATCATGTTAAAATTAAAATTATTTAAAAGAAAGGGTACTGAGATTTAAATTTATTGGGATTTGATTGTTTCAAATACTCACCTCTTGGCCGTTAATGTAGAATGCGATGAGAGGGAGCTCCGTGTTTTGGAAGTGCTGATGGAACGAATTATTTGTTTCTTCAATGCCTTGGTAGCAGGTACACTTTGGATAATCTTTGCAGTATGACTGAGAAACGCAATAACAATACCTTTTTAGACAGCAAAGATTTCATACAAAGTAATGATACAATAGAAACACTGGCGGCTTTTCAGGTGAAGTGCCCGTATCTTATATTGTAGGCAAAAACAAAATAGGCCTAAGCTACGTGTACGTGTAGCTGTGTCTCATGCACGTTTGCTACAGACAACGACAACAACACAACAAATTATTTTTTAGAGTGCTGTTGCTAGTAGAAGTTGGATGCTGTACCATCTAGCAACAGAAAATTTCAACTAGACTCTCGATATAATGATTTTCAAAATAATAATAATAATACCGTGTGACCTTGCTGGTAAGGGGTCTGTCTGATGTCAGAGTTTCCAGGTCGCACCTGATCAGTTACAGAGCCTCTGAAATGACTTTACGACAGCTTTTTAGGCAGCCGGGACCGACGGCTTAACATGTCCATCCGAAACACGGAAGTGGCTCGAGAAAATTAGCTTCAAGATTATTCATATTTATATTTATTTCAGTACAAAATAATACAATTTCAGTGGAAATATAAGAAACAGACCATTGTCAAAAACTTCTTTAATTCCTTAATTTAGTTGAATTAAAATGTAGTCCAAAATTTTCAGGTTTCTAAGTAAGGCTTTTATGTAAAAATGTCATTTTCAGCCGAAGGTTTTCACTCCAAGAAAGATAATCTAGAAGTAATAAATTTTATTGTTTTATTTTAAAGATATCATCAGTAAATAAAATTAACATTAAGAATGTGATTTAGGGCCGGTTTCTCCAAGTTGGATTAAACCAAATTTCGGTTTAACGTTTGATCGGTGTGACCTTGCTTACTGCTATCAAGTTAATGAAATTAGAATACATCAAATTTTTGTACTATTTTGGTACCAAGAAGCAAAATTTTTGTACCACCACCCTAAGGCTGAGGCCGCACTGCCGGTGGGTAGAGCCTGGAGGATGGAGGGTAGTTGGTAAATCTATAGAACATACACAACAACCACAGTAATACATCGTATGAATGGTATGTGTTCAGCCGCCATCTTGAAATTCTTAAATATGGACAACATAACCTCAAAAAACAGAATGACGTCATACCATTCATACGATGTATTACTGTGATTGGTGTGTATGTTCTATAGATTTACCAACTACCCTCCACCCTCCAGGCTCTACCCACCGGCAGTGCGGCCTCAGCCTAACAGAGATAATAGTAATTCTGCGGTCAGAGAAAAAGTTGACTCTCTTTCCCAGCATATTTTATATAATTATTCAACATTCAGATACACTCTATTATTGTTCAACTTTTGTACCAATCAAATAAACTTTTCTTCAATGTCATTTTGATTCTCATTTAATTGAATTTGGCTCGTGTCGCGGGTTTTTAACCCCCGACTTTCAAATTGCCAGTACCCAAAAATAAGAGGAGTACAAGAATTTTTTCTGGTGGTACAGAATGTCATGGAGTTAATACAATATTACGGCATAGTTTTCATTCAAATTTGAACAGGTCGGGGTACAGGTTTATGTTGCTGGAGTAGGTAATGGAAAATTCCCATGGCGGGGTTTTCAAATGTTGGTTGGTTTAATAAATTTCAATGAAATTTGGCAGAATTGGTTTAATCGGTCAGGATTGAGAGTTTAAATTTCAAGATAATCCATCAGATGAATGATGGAAATTAGACTCTCAAAAAATGCAAATAATAGCAGCTAATTGACTTGTGATTCTGTGAATATAGGATAATCAACCTTAGCACTATAAATATGAGTCAACATGCAAGATCCAGAGCATATTTTTCAAATAAAATAAATATTCATGCACCAATTGGACGATTATCAAATTGATTATTCATTTTGAATCATTATAATTGAATAATTTGATTATACCATTACACTTCAACTCTTTTTATTAAAATATAGCATGTGTGTGCCGGTAAAATGTGTAACGGTGCTAACCCTAAAATGAATTTTCCGTATTAGATCGGCTACCGACCAAGAAGAATTGCTATTATCTCAGTTAGTGGAGTGGTACAAAAAATTTCCTTTGTTGTACAAAAATACACAAAAGTAGCACAAAAATATGATCTATTGGAATTTCACTTTCTTGATAGCAGTAAGCAAGGACACACCGATTGAACGTTAATCCAAAATTTGGTTTAATCCACTTGGAGAAACCGGCCCTTAATCACCTATTTGATAAAACGATTGAAAGATCTTTCAAATTAGCATATGTCAAGATAGCGCCAGTACTAAGTCTGCAACATATGCCTCTCTTTTAGAAAGAGAGGCCACATTCAGATGGTTTTAGGCCTACTCTACTAATCTCTCCCACTATACCCATGCGCACTCACTTCACTTCTTGATTCTTTGTTGATGCTACACATTTATTTTGTGGAAGGGGAAATCGGTTCCGCTACATCCATGACAGTGGTACCTATTTTCTTGCGGACTTGAGGCGTAATAGCTAGGTTTTACTGGCTGTCACTATAATACCATTGACTATGGATATAAGTTGACATTGACTTATATCCATAGTCAATGATAATACTTACCCCATGTGTAGTCTGTCAAGTATTCTGGGAAAATGGAAAAATAACTCTAGCTCGGTCAATATTGGTTCATAAATTTGGTCTTAGATTGTTGATCAGAGTGTTTCCTACAATTTTAGACAAAATTGATAATTTTTGAACTAATATTGACCGTCCTGGACTCATTTTCCCAGAATGCCTTCTTTGCTTGGACTATACTGCAGGCTATAGACTGACCTGTAAAGCTGTGGTATCAGCAGCTTCATTTTTTGAAGAACTCATAAGGAGCACTAGAGGTCCCTTATTAGATTGCAATATATTCTGGAATGCACTCTGAAAAATACAAAAAATGACATAGAATATGATCATTTATAATAGTTGGTCAATTACACGATAGTATTTTATCATCACAGATGTTCGATAATAGAAATATGTAATAGAAGCACTGGCGGCTCGTACCCAAGAAACGGGTGAAGTGCCCGTATCTTTTACTGCACAGCACTTCACCTGTTTCAGTGCATGGAAGTATATTGTGTAGTACCCGCCTTGGCAAGATCAGTAACAATAAGCTATTCAAAAATCGTCAATTATAATTGTTTCAGAACTTTTTATGATACAGGGTGTTTCAGGAGGAATGTGCAATACTTCTCAGGCTGTTTCCTTACACCAAGTAGACAAAAATGTTTCATGGGACCAAACCCAAAAACGTTTTGTTACCGAGATAACAATAGCGGAAAATTGAGATTTTTCAAAATATATTAATTTTTCTAATTTTTTAGAGGCTTTAGTGAGGTTCTAAAATAATCAATTCCCATGTAAAATTAGCTGAGAAATTCAATGAAACCAGTTCCAAGTTTGTAACTTCAACGGTTATTGAGATAATTGGAAAAATATGCAAGAAAACGCAATTTTTTCAACAATAAGGGTTATAACTGGATCATAATAGTTATTTGTGCATCTAGGGACTAAAGGGCAACTTTTTCTCCCTGAGGGAGAAAAAGTACTTTAGTCCTGTGATGCACACAACATTTTTCCTCCACCTACATTAATTAGCTATTGATAGGAATATATAGAGTGTCCCAAAATTAAAGTGCCAAACTCTGGGAATACATTCTATGGATCAAAATAAAGAAAAAATCACGAATAATCCTCAAAAAGCGAAAATTTTTGAATAATCCTCAAAATCCTCGAAAATTCAAAAAGCGATTTGTTCACCAGATATCTGCCTTCCTGCATTTTTTACAAAATAATTGTCATCTTCAAATACTTTTAACCAATCTTTATTAAACTTGGCAAGTATATTCATATAAAAGAGATCAGCTGTAAATTAAATCCAACTTGGTTCAATCTGAAATCTCAAAACTAGGAAGTATGGTAGGTAGCTGCTACTTCCCAATTTATAATTTTTGTAACTACAAACTGAACAAAACTGGTGAAATAAAAGAATGAGGAATGGAATGACTGGCAAGTTAACTTATATAGTAACAATAAAAGGGAAGCAAATAAGTTGATATTGCCTCCAGTTTTTAAGTAATGATACTGATAATAAAAAAAAATTGAGAAACTAAATTGAGCAATGAAACTTCTATTTCAATTTTTGATTAGGCTAATATGTAGAACTAAAACCTGATAAAAAGAAGAAGATATTTAAGCAATCAACTGAATCATTTCAAATTTACTATAATAGACTTCATTTTAATTAACGTTACATTAGACATGTATGAAAGTAGTGAAAACAATCTTTTAATCTATAAGCTACAAAAATAAAAGAAAACAAAAGCATCAATAAAATTTATTTATTTCCAACAGATATCAGGCTACTAGCTTCCAGCAAGTACATACCGTATATTACAAATGTTAAATTGTAAATTCAACTTTCAGAGACAGTTACAATGTTTGAAGGCCTATTTCGTCCACAAAACAACAGTAACCGATCGTGAAAACCTGTTCATTAGGACAATTAAAATCCAAATAACATAATATTTCGTGTTGATACAACTCATACAACATAATAAAGGCTATCTAATGGAGGATATTTGTTCAAATTTATGTCAAAAAGGCCGGTTTCCAATTGAAAAACTCTAACGATTTACTAAAGTTTACTAACCTTAACGTTTTTACTGACCTCAACTACCATATAAGTTGAGGTTAACTATACTTCCAAACCTCAAAAGCAAAAGTCTAATTCAACAAAGACATTCTTTTATCATTGTTCCAGTATAATATGACAGTGGGCTATTGATAATTAGTCGAAATTAAAACAAAAAACACACTATTATAATAATAAAATTTAATTATAACACACAGATCTCAAAGTATGATAAACCATTGTAGGAATGAATCATTGAATTCGATTCTAATTCTAATCAATTCAATAGTCGATATTCGATAGTGATCGAGAATTCTAGCTGTTAAATCATGAAGATTGTTTTTACTTTGGTACTATACTTCCATATGTATACATTTTTACATTTCTATAAATTTATGAATAATATACAAGTATTTAACTTTCTTCCATCATGATCCATTGTTTTAGAAATATTCCTTCAAAATATCAGCGTATCCAACCTTTCTTCCAAACTGTGCACTCTATACTGTTTACTGTTCTACAGTTCACGCCTAAGTTCCAAATGTAGACACAAAATATCATAGAGATGCTTCCCATGTTATTTAAATGGGCTTACTTTATTTCCCAAGGGAATTTCAATCTTCTTTTTCTCCCGAGGAAAAGAATGAAGCGCTTTAGTATTCGATTCCAGGGAGTGAAATGCGACTTTAGATAGTAGGTGGAGGAAAAATTGTATTTTTTATTAATGGAAGTTGTAGAGAGTCGGATTCTAAAGAAAAAGTTAAATGGTGGCGATTGTATAAATCCTACCCAAATCTCAGAAATGGCGATCTAAAATCGCAAAATTGACAAAACAATAGCGGAATTGATAAATTTGTGTTTAGTAGCGATTTTTGATCGCTATTTCTGAGATTTGGGTAAGATTTACACAATCGCCGCTATTTTAATTTTCTTTAGAATCCGACTCTCTTCAACTTCCATTAATAAAAAATACAAATTTACAATTTTTCATTTAGTTGTAACCCTTATTGTTGAAAAATAGCGTTTTCTAGCAAATTTTTTCCAATTATCTCGATAACCGTTAAAGTTACAAACTTGGAACTGGTTTCATTGAATTCCGCAGCTAATTTTACATGGGAATTGATTATTTTAGAACCTCACCAAAGCCTCTAAAAATTATAAAAATTAATATATTTTGAAAAATCTCAATTTTCCGCCATTGTTATCTCGGTAACAAAGCGTTTTTGGGGGTTGGTCCCATGGAACTTTTTTGTCTACTTGGTGTAAGGAATCAGCCTGAGAAGTATAGAGTCTATGTTATAGTCTGTCTAAGCAAAAAAACCCTCCGGCAAGATGGAACACTGACAACAGCTCGGTCAATATATCTCCAAGAATTATAAATGTGGTCTTAATAGTGGATTAATTGTTTCCTACAATTTGAGATCAAATTGATAATTGTTGAACCAATATTGACCCAGCTTGAGTAATTTTCTCATCTTGCCAGATTGCCTACTTTGCTTGTACTTACCAAGGTAATTAGAATAGAAAGGTATCAGTAATCAAAATCGTAGCCGGGAGAAAACCGTGTGTTCTGACGTCATCAGTACCTCACCTGTTGAGCAAACCTAGCTGGCGCTAAAAGTTAGAAAATTAACAGCTGGGGTACCGGTAACGCCAGAACTCACGGTTGTCTCCCGGCTACGATTTTGATTACTGATACCTTTCTTCTTTAATTACCTTGGTACTATCTCTGTGTTCTCCCCTGTAGAAATACACTTTGTTGTTCTGTTTATTCATCAGTTTGTTTTGTTTTTAGGTACAGCAGCATGGTATCGCTTGCTGAGGGGCAGCAACCAGGGGACCCGCCTCCTTCACTTTCGTTGTGTGACGTCATCCGGCGAGGAGGTGGGTGGTAGGGGGGGCGGTGGCAGCCCTCCTCCCTCCACTCCAAACAACGCCCCTCCACCGCCGACGAGCGATGGGGGAGGTACGCCGCCCGGGGGGGTTGAGGGGGGCAGCAAGGCGGGCAGCGGTGGCAGCGGCAAGGATGGTCTGATCTGCCCCAAGTGCGGAGAGCCTTGCACTCATGTAGAGACCTTTGTTAGTGAGTGCAAGTTGTTATTTTTTATCTAATTAGAATTTTATCACTGTTACAGAGTGTTTAGGGAGGAATTAGCAATAATTCTTCGGCTGATTCCTTACACCAAGTAGGCAAAAATGTTTCATAGGACAAACCTCCAAAAACACTTTGTTACCGAGATAACAATGGCGGGAAATTGACATTTTTCAAAATATATAAATTTTTAATGAAAAAATCGCGACAAAACACTGATTCTGGGGTTTTCCAAGCACACTCAAGCTTGAGTGACCCTCAAATTATGATAGAACAGCTGACATTTTCTATGCTAAGGGCCGGTTTCTCCAAGAAAGTTGATCTGAATTTTGGATTAAACCATCAGCTGGCTCATTTGAAACACAAGTTATTAAAAGTGACTATACACTGACAGCTGAAAGTTTAACTAGTATTTGGAGAAACCGGCCCTAAGTATAGAAAATGTAAACTGTTAAATGTAAACTTGAGGGTCCCTCAAATTTGAGTAAACTTGAGGGTCCCTCAAATTTGAGTGTGCTTGGAAAAACCGGGTATGATTTTTCTTGGCAAGTTAATTTCCTATTTTTTGAATCGAAAATACGAGTATGTTATTTTGTTTTTCTATGATAGAAATAAAAATTCATTATTAATATTCAACTATGTGAATTTCACACTAAAGTAGCCTATTATCTCTGCTCTGCTTTTTCTCACTATTACCACTGCTCTGCTTTTCACACCACATCACCACACAACTCGAAGGGTTTTGTCCACTTCAATCTGCGCAGCTGGGTGTTATCAATTATAGCCTGTCCAAGCAAAGAAGACCCTCTGGCAAGATGAGAAAAAGACTCAAGCTTGGTTCAAAAGTTATTGGTTTGGTCTCAATTCTGATCTAAAATTTGAGACCAAATCAATATTTTTTGAACCAATATTGACCGAGCTGGAGTCATTTTCTCATCTTGCCAAATGGTCTTCTTTGCTTGGACAGACTATAGCCGGGTGACTTATTTTTTGACGTGCTTTTGGATCTCCAAACCATGTTCCTAGCGAAGCGCCCAATTTCGACGAACTCAACCTCCAAATTTCTGTGGATGAATTATTCATTGCATTCCGGATGAATCTTGGTTAATTGACGATGTTCCTCAAGACCTTGTTCTGGAATCGTTGAATTTTATCTACGTTACTCTTGCTGGCATAACCCCAGAATTGAATACATCCATATGAGTTTCAGGATTTGCTTTTAGATGAGGATCTTGTTGTATATCTACCAATCAATCAATTTTATTTCCAAAACATAATACAGTAATAAAATTTTCATAACATCAAACATATAATTTGATTTAAGATAAAATACTGGAAAATAAGGTAATTCTTGTGCTACAATCTTTCAAGATATAACTTACTACCAAAATATACTAAAAAAATACTACCAAAAAAGCGAACTCCCTCAACTAAAAGGTCCCTCTACGTATAAGGATGGTAATAAAGTAAATAAGAGATGCATTCTAAGTTGATCTTTCATGGATTCAAAATTGGTTGGAAAATTTACGGTTTTTTGTTGTTTCACAGCTTCATCGAGGTTTGTTAAGTGTGAGAAGTGTCATCATTTCTTTGTGGTGCTTTCGGAACTGGACACAAAACGCAGTCTGAAAGATCACGGCAGAGATGAACACAAATCTGGACATTTACGGAAACCGCCTCCACCTCCAAAAAAGGTAGAAATTTTTGTATAAATAAAATTTTTTTATCATTTACTTTGTGTTGTTGGATCGCACAAGGAGCAGACGAAACGGCGCAACGTTTCGGCGTCAGCTGTATGGTATACAGGGTGTTTCAGGAGGAATGTGCAATACTTCTCAGGCTGATTCCTTACACCAAGTAGACAAAAAAGTTCCATGGGACAAACCCTCAAAAACGTTTTTTTTACCGAGATAACAATGGCGGAAAATTGAGATTTTTCAAAACATATTAATTTTTCTAATTTTTTACAGGCTTCACTCAGGTTCTAAAATAATCAATTCCTATGTAAAATTAGCTGAGGAATTCAATAGAACCAGTTTCAAGTTTGTTACTTCAACGGTTATTGAGATAATTAGAAAAATATGCTGGAAATGCAATTTTTTCAACAAAAAGGGTTATAACTAAATAAGGAATTATAAATTTTTATTTTTTATTAATGGAAGTTGAAAAGAGTCGGATTCTGAAGAAAACGTTGAATGTCGGCGATTGTGTAAATCTTACCCTAATCTCAGAAATAGCGATCGAAAATCGAAAAATTGACAAAACTTAGCACAAGTGATAAATTTGTGTATAGTAGCGATTTTGCGATATGCGTTTTCTAGCATATTTTTCCAATTATCTCAATAACCGTTGAAGTTACAAAATGAAACTGGTTCCATTGAATTCCTCAGCTAATTTACATAAGAATTGATTATTTTAGATCCTGAGTGAAGCCTCTAAAAAAATAGAAAAATTTATATGTTTTTTAAATCTCAATTTCCGTCATTTTTATCTCGGTAACAAAGCGTTTTTGGAGGTTGGTCCCATGGAATTTTTTTGTCTACTTGGTGTAAGGAATCATCCTGAGAAATATTGCACATTCCTCCTGTAACACTCTGTATAATTCAAGAAAAGGGAAACAAAATGTGGCACCACACGTGATAGTTGGTGGAACAATGAGGAGTCATGCGTATAGTCTATCCAAACGAAGAAGACATTCTGGCAAGGTGGGAAAATGACTCCAGTTCAGCCAATATTGACTCAAGAATTATAAAATTGGTCTAAAATTGTAGGAAACATTCTGATCTACAACTCGAGACCAAATATTGAACCAATATTGACCGAACAGGAGTCATTTTCCCATCTTGCCAGAGAGTCTTTTTGCTTGGACTGACTATATATAGTCTGCTATATAATAAAATAAATTAACTCAAATCAATTTAAAATTAGCTCATCTCAAAAGTAATGCGACTCACTTGAGGAATATCTAAAAAATTTGAATGTGATATGCTTCAGAATGTATAATTTTGTTTCTTATTTGTGATTCTTTTGCCATAGAAGTTTTTTGAATGACCGAAATTTCACCATAGTCCAAGCGAAGAAGACCCTCCGGTTGAGATGAGAAAATCACTCCTGCTTAGTCAAAACTGATTAAAAAATTATTGATTTGGTCTCAAATTGTAGATCAGAATGTTTTCTACGATTGAAACCAAATCAATAATTTTTTAACCAATATTGACCGAGTTGTAGTTATTTTCCCATCTTGCCAGAGGGTCTTCTTCGCTTGGACAGACTTTAACTAAAATGTCTGTTTGCTTCCAGATCTACGAATACCTGAACAAACATGTGGTGGGCCAAGAGCACGCCAAAAAAGTTCTAGCCGTGGCTGTCTACAATCACTACAAGCGCATCTACAACAATCTGCCCCCCGCGGCCGCCTCCCCCCCTTCCCGCCAGGACATAGCCGTCATGGACCAAGGTCATCACCATCATCATCATCATACATCATTTACACCGCGGGGTATGAGATAATTGGGGGAGGGGGTGTTGGTGGAATAGTCTGTCCAAGCGAAGAAGACATTCTGACAAAATGGGAAAATGACTCCAGCTCGATCAATTTTGGTTCAAAAATTATAAATTTGGTCTCCAATAATAGAAAACATTCTGCTCTACAATCTGAGATCTAATTGATAATTTTTGAACTGACATTGATCTTGAGTTATTTTCCCATCTCGACAGAATGTCTTCTTCGCTTGGACAGACAGTAGGAATGGGTACAGTGACTGTGACCGATTGAAGCGAGAGTGGTCTGTCCAAGCAAAGAAGACCCCACGGCAAGATGGGAAAATGAATCCAGCTCGGTCAATATTGATTCAAAAATTAGAAATTTGATTTCAAATTGTAGGTAACAATTTGATCTACTATTAAAACCACATTTATAATTCTTGAAGAAATATTGACCGAGCTGGAGTCATTTTCACATCTTGCCAGAGGGTCTTTGATTGGTCAGACTCAACTAGGAATTTGGAAAGTTTCTGCTAATCCAGAGAGGGGTCAGATGCATGGGAATATAAACTGTCTACAAAATTTATTAATTACTGTAAAGTGATACATTTATTTATTTGTTCAGGCAAACACGAAACTAATGACTCAATAAGAGAAAAATATAAATCATGAACTGGGGATTTTAGTAGGAATCTTCCAAACTTTTCAGGCTGGTTCCTTACACCAATTATTAGAGAAGTAAAAGTTCTATTGGTTATTTAGTCTGTCCAAGCAAAGAATACATTCTTGCAAGATGGGGAAATGACTCCAGCTCAATCGATATTAGTTCAAAGACGGCCTTAGAATGTAGATCAGAATGTTTCCTACAATTTGAAACCGAATTTATAAATTTTGAAATACTTATTTGTAGATTGTTGGTTGATGTTGTGGAACTCCATGATAAAATAAAACACTGTTTGAAATTGTCTATTCCATTTTTATTAACATTATTTATTGTTACTGGTACGCGGTTTTTAGTTTTTCCAATACTGTTGAAAATGTGACCAGTTAGGTCACGAAACCCTGGCCCAGTAACAATCAAGTGGAATAGACAATTTCAATTAGTGTTTTATTTTTCAACTAAAATCGATTGAGCTGGAGTAATTACCCATCTTTAGAGAATGTCTTCTTTGCTCAGACTATTATTTTATTATAATTATTAATATTACGAGATTTATTTATTATTATTATTTTGTGGGTTAAGTGGAACTGTTCCCACAAAACTTTTGTAAAATATTTACAAAGTTTAAATAAAGGCATTTGTCTATCTATCTATCTATTTTAGGTAATAACGTAGATATAGTAGACCTATAGTAGTAATGTTTGATCAGCAAAAGAAAGTCCCAGGTGAACTGTAGCAATAGTCGGCTAAAATGACTCCAGCTCGGTAAATATTATTTCGAAAATTATAAATTTTGTCTCTAATTGTAGAAAACATTGTGATCTACAATTTAAGATCAAATTTATAGTTTTTGAACCAATATTTACCGAGCTGGAGTCGTTTTAGCCCACTCCAGTTCGCCGGGGACTTTCTTTCGCTGCTCAAACTGTAGTGTATGTTTCTATAGTCTATGGTAGTCACTTGTTCCTCGAACAGTTTCATTTAAAGAATCTAGCCTAAAAATTACATTATCCCCAGAACTGATCTTGTAGTATGCCGCAGACAGTTCCCATATATAAGTAATAAACTCATGAATCTGTTACCTGAACATTTCATCACTTGCAACATCACAAAATCAAACATCAGAAGAATAATTCAGTGGATTAAATCAATGAATGTATTTCACCTTTTACATAATTAAGTTTTTTTAAACTATATTGCCATCATATACATACATATACTTGAATAATTGACATTTTACACTACTTTATAATAATATTACTATTTTCATATATTACATGAAAGCCAAATTGAAGTAATAATTATCGTTAGATAGATTACAATAATTACCGTACAATACGATTAAAATTTCGAACTGTTTTTTGTTACTCGTCGCCAGCACACAAACCAATAAGGTTTTGCTGGTAACGCCAATTAATTTCAAGAAATTGAAACATTATTTTTTGTATTAATTTATAGTTTTTAAAGTGAATTATATTATGTTATGTATTGTTTTTGTAAATCATTTTTGAGGCAATAAAAATTTGATTTGATTTAGTACATTGATCATTATTTGTAGTAGCAGAAGTCCTTTGTTCTACTTATATCGCTTCAATAGGAGATTCGAATTAATTATTATTATAGTAAGTAGATTTTTTTCTTGTTCTGTACAGATTTGCTGCATATAAGCGGCGTGGGTCTACAGGGTTCACCAGGCGTGAACAACCAGCAGACTGGTGCCAGCAACCTGGGTCTTGGTTTCCATAGCAACCCTCCTCCCTCCTCTTCCACGTCCTCCTCCTCCTCCTCTACCGGGGGTCCCTCCTCCCAGAGTGCAGTGTCAGGCAGCGATATTCTGGATTCCAACTCGCATGATCTACATCTTGAAAAGAGTAACATACTTCTACTGGGGCCGACCGGTTCGGGTAAGCATGTTTTTGAATTATTGAACAATGATTTTACAAATACATAGGAATTCAGAGTAATGATATGAGATGTATCACATACTTGATAGTGGCCGTAAGTTTAAGATGAACCTTCGACTCTCTTTACTCAAGACGGAATACTGAAACTTCAAGGGTGGGGGTAAGAGTTTTGTCAGTTTGTTCAGAATAGCCGATACTTCCACTTCGAGTCCGTGTGGGGGTTTATCTCCTGTTTTGAAAACATAGGTTTTAGACAAATGACTAAATAAAAGGACAGTTAAGAGGAAGGTGGGCCGAACTTTTTCTACCTGACAGTATGCTCGCAGATTGAGAGCGAATGACTTATTACATATATCGAGAACATATCAAAGATTGGAACAAGTGTAATAGAGATTTAAACTTTGCTGAACATTCAATAACAAATAATCAAAAGGATTCAAGGCCGAGGAGAATGTTGAGCTTCTTCATTTTAATAATAAGGGCAGAATTCTCAACATTCTGGGAGCTTTAGAAATAAGTAAGGTAACAAAAGATAACGCACAGTTGAGTTTGAACGACCAGATTCATTTCAATCAATACAACACCTAAAATTCAATTCTATCATAACTTTTTGTTAGTCAGATATTGCGGTATTTGTTTATATCGTTGCTTTTCTCATTCACCAGTAAAATTTCCCATTTATTTCGTAGGTTATTGTAGCTATATATCAATATTTGATATCGTGTTTCCTGTTTTAATCGCCATTTTGTAATGTTTGAATGAATCGCTAATCTGGGAGGAGCTTGTCTAGGCCAATGGCAGACGTTTACGGTCATTGGCTCAAGCGTCTATCAATATCTCCACCGTTAGTATAAATACGGCTGCTCTGTACTTTAAGTTTTAGTTTGCCAGAGATTGATAATGGTGTAACAACCGGAACCGGTATCTCGATTTTTTAATAAATCAGTGGTTTGTCAACTTCTTGTCTTTTCATTTGATATGGATAACTATGTATTACAATATTACCTTCACAACTACTCAAAAAGTTAAACCTTACGGCCTACTTGTATACCTTGAGAAGTATACCGTATCTTTAATCTTTTTCGAATACTTCAAATTTAAATATTTTTTATCTGCTTGAAATTAGATAGGAATTTACAATAATGATACTAGGAGAATACTAGGAGAATCACATAGCTACGTCTTTCGGAGGAGACGATTAGCCGCGGCTCCCGTTCACCTAAAAAGTAGTCGTCATCTCTCATCATCATCATCCCTCTCATTACCCACGCTCAAGTCCAAAGCTAGGATTCCCAAACGGCAGCACGAGCTGCGCTGCTCTAGCCATCACAACTCTCTCCACATAACTATATTATAAATGTTCACTTTGTTATTAGGGCTACTAATGTACGGTAATATAATAAATCTATAAATAATCAAAGTACCATTTCTAAGTCATTTTCAAGTGAATTTCATTATTTATTAATGAACGTTTATAATATAGTTATGTGAAAGAGTAGTGATGGCTAGAGCCGGGCTGCCGCTTGGGAATGCTACTTTGAGAGATCATGTGGGTATCACCCTTAGAAAACCCTAATTTTTGTCATCAGCTGTATTTAAATGTTGAACAAGGACGTTCACGGGAATCGAACGTTTTAAAAATATATAAATAATGATTAAATGATACATAAATAAATAATGATTATGTTCCAGGTAAAACTCTTTTGGCGCAAACAATAGCGAAATGTTTGGAGGTGCCTTTTGCCATCTGTGACTGCACCACTCTGACGCAGGCCGGTTATGTGGGGGAAGACATTGAGAGTGTGATTGCCAAATTGCTGCAGGACGCCAACTACAGCGTCGACAGAGCACAAACAGGTAACATTTCTAATTTTCCTATTTAATTTTTCCATAAATGAAGAAAATTGAGAGTTGTTATAGGTGAAACCAAGAGTTGGACGGTTTCATACACCTCTAGTGTGTTGGTTTAATCTAGGTCATAATCTTCACAGTTGGCTTAAAATTACCTTTGAATAAGAAATATTATGCCGTTCCCATACAAGGTCAATATATCTAGACAATCTATAGTCTGTCCAAGCAAAGAAGACATTCTGGCAAGATGGGAAAATAACTCCACATCGGTCAATATTGGTTAAAAAAAAAATGAATTCGGTCTCAAATTGTAGATAACATTCTGATTTACAATTTGAGGCAGAATTGATGGATTTTGAACTGATATTGATCGAGCTGGAGTCATTTTTACATCTTGCCATAATGTCTCCTTTGAAAAATTACTCCAGCTCGGTCAATATTGGTTCTAAAATTATAAATCTGTTCTCAAATTGTAGGAAACCCTCTGATCTATAATTTGAGACCAAATTTATAATTTTTAGACCAATATTTACCGAGCTGGAGTTATTTTTCATCTTGCCAGAATGTCTTCTTTGCTTGGACAGACTATAAATCTAATGTGTTCTGTTCCAATACTATAGGCTGGAAGCCATTGTCACTTTGTCAATTTATTAAGAGTGGATGGTAGTGGACGGCAAACTGCCGAACAGCAAAATCAAGCCCCATAAGAACAATGTAATTTTTATCAATCACTTGGAGCAGATAGAGCCTCTACTTATGGACAGAATTTCACGTTCTTTATTGTATTGGAAAGAGAATTCAATTCTCCAGGGGCGTGACTTTTTACTTTTTTTGATTTTAAGTTTATTTTGATAATATTGTACAGGGTGGGGCAGAGTCGACTGACGAGTTTTGAAGGGTTATAAATAATGAACTGAACGACTTAGAAAGAAACGGTTCAGCTCATTCAATTCAGCGTGAAATATAGTTTTTATTGATAATATTTTTTTATATTATATCAGTTGAATGGCGGCCATCAGCAGCAATAAACTAATGTAGCCGATTTTTGAAGTTTTCAACCCCACTTTGGCACAGTGCGATTGGTAGGGCCTGGATCTCTTCTCTAAATTACTCTCTCAGTTCTTCTGAGGTGTGTAGGCAAGATTTGAGAACTTTATGATACTCCTATAGAAAAAATCGCATACACTTCGCATCGGGTGAGCGTACCGGCCACCTCCCATCCCCCCTCACTGAGAATTGCCCTGGCAACAATTCTCTCAACACTACCACTGAAATACGCACTGTGTGGGCTGCAGCCTTGTCCTGCTGAAACCATGTTTCCCACAAGCCTTGTTCCTTAGCAAGTTCTTCCTGGAGCGCAGAAACGTTTGTAACATTGCAACAACGCTCGGAGGTGATATCGACGGTGATGACAACATGAGGGGGGACGTGAGGTGGCCGGTACGTTCACCCGATGCGAAGTGTATGCGATTTTTTCCATAGGACTACCTTGAAAAAAAGTTCACAAACCTTGCCTTTACACCTTGGAAAAATTGAAAGAGAAATCCAGACGTAGCCTACCAATCGCACTGTGCCAAAATGAGTTTGAAAACTTCAAAAAATGGCTACATCAGTGTATCACTGCTGATGGCCGCCATTTAAATGATGAAATTTTCAAAAATATTAACATTGAAGTCGTTCGGTTCATTTTTTATAACCCTTCCAAACTCGTCAGTCGGCTCTGCCCCACGCTGTATAGTTAATTAACTAAAAAAGTATTGAACTCTAATTATTGAAATAAACTTGAAATCGAAAAAGTAAAAAGTAACGCCCTTGTAGAATTGAATTCTCTTTCCAATGAGATGAAGAACGTGAAAACATAAATAGAGGCTCTGTCTGCTCCAAGATATTGATGAAAATTGTATTGTTCTTATGGGACATAATTCTGCCGTTCGGCAGTTTGTCGACTACTACTGCCCACTCTTTAAGTTATGCAATATTGATTTACTTGTCGTTGCAGGGATTGTGTTTTTGGATGAAGTGGACAAAATTGGAGCTGTTCCTGGCATTCATCAGTTGAGGGATGTCGGTGGAGAAGGTGTACAACAGGGTATGCTTAAGGTAAATTTAAATATATCTGTAAATTAATAAGTGCATGAATGAATAGTATTATGATTTGTTGAAGAACCTCAGCTCATTTGAATTAATTATACAGAGTGTCTGATAAGTAAAGTACTAAACCCTAGGAATCGGATCAATAATATTCTTGAAAATCTCTGGGAAAATCAATTTTTTTCGAAAAAAGCTCCGTTTACCAGACAACCGCCATTTTGTATTTTTACAAAATAATTTTTATCTTCAAAAATTCTATCAACGGACCTTTATAAAACTCGGTAAGTATGTTTTAATGAAAGATATCAACTGTAGAAAAATTCAATTTGGATCAATCTGAAATTTCAAAATGGCGGCCACTTTTTGAGTTTGAAATTTCCGCCATTTTGTCATTTCAGATTTAACGAAATTAATTTTTTTCTACAGTTGGTATCTTTTATTTAAAACATACTTATCGAGTTTTATAAATATCGGTTGAAAAATATTGAAGATAAAAAATATTTTGCAAAAAATACAAAATGGCGGATGCCTGGAGAATGACGCGTTAGAAAACGTTTTTCTTGATTTTCTCTCTATTTTGACCCATAGAACGTATTCTCAGGGTTTGGCTGTTTCACTTATGGAACACCCTGTAATGTTTTCTAAAATTATAAATCAAAAAGTTTTGCGTTTTAGTCTGTCTCTGAATTTCTAATTTTTAAACAATATTCCCGAATGTCTTCTTTGCTCGACCAAACTATAGAGACCGTATAATGATAGTGTGTCCGTTGGTGTGAAATGCTTCATAACAGTATGCTGAGATTGAAAATTTTCCCTCCAGCCGCCATACATTTGCCAAGCATTCAAATAGTGTTGACATATAACAGTAAGATTTGAAATATTAGCTCATTATGTCAAAGGGAATGACATTCGAAATCAATTATCTGACATTTAAAATTGTCTCTACCTCTAGTATTACTCTGAATTATTTAATTCAATAGAAAATAGCACTGGCAAAGCGGCATATGCGAACTTTAGGTTGGAAGTCTTTCACTTCAACACAATATATGATTCACGTGTCTTTTAAATGTAAATCTTATGAGAGTTGGCAAAAGTATGGCGGATTTCACCGAGCTGGCCTATCAGAAGTGACACAGTCAATGTCCACACTATGATTATACAGTCTATATAGACCAGACAATGTCAGTAGCAATTAATAAATATTTTCGCTACACTTCACGGAAATAAGCTGCTTACCAGTCCCTATGTAGACTAGGAAGTCGTCATTTACATACATAATCAATCAGCTGTTGTCCTCGAGCGGAAAGAAGTCCTTTCCATACAAGGACCATCTCTTTCCAAGCGTGGACAGCTGGCGCCATCTAGCGAGAGAAAATACAACTACAATGGACCATCTCTTTCTGTGAAACTGCCAGGAATTTGTCAAAAACAAGAAACTTTGTATTGCTATCGTACAATTTAGGATGATCGTACAAAAACTTTCATGAGCTTAAACGTTTCTGGACTAAGAAAATCGAGTATTCTGATAGTTTTTAAGTGATATCCAATTGATTAAATCAATAAGCTTGTGATGCAAACTTTCAATACTTGGCAGTTCAGCCTACTCCAGATTCAGCTCAGCCGAAGCTAGTATAGTAAGTTATCCGGTCTAGCTGTTCTTAGATCTCATTAATCCTATTTGTTTTGTTCATTTATGAGATTAGATTAATAAAATTTATTTGAAGTGTACCGAAAAAAATTATACACTCACTCGCCCAGGAAGTTTTTTACAGTATTCGGAATTATTCCCAGGCTCGGCAAGCGTCGCCCGGGAAACTATCCTCATACTGTAAACTTTTCCTTCCCGGGCTTGTGGCGTAATGTACTATTCTATTAGTAGTCATAAATATGTTTCTATGTTTGATTGCAGATGCTAGAAGGTACAATTGTGAATGTGCCCGAACGTAATTCTCCGAGAAAGTTGCGAGGCGAGACAGTACAAGTGGACACAACCAATATTCTGTTTGTGGCTTCGGGTGCCTACAATGGTCTGGACAGACTAGTCAGTCGACGCAAAAACGAAAAGGTGATTGCAAAGTTCGATTTGTTTTGATTTATTCAAATAACCAACATTTTGGCCTGGCGTATGCTGGGACGCACGTGTGCACACGCACGCAAGCCAGCCAATCACAGCTCTTGTCTTGTCCTCAACAAGAGCTGTGATTGGCTGGCTAGCCTGCGTGTGCTCATGTACTCCAGGCCTGAAGCTGTTAAAAGCTAGAAGGTAGAATTTGATTACCGAGTGATTGAGGGAACTTGTTGATTAGTTGTGAAGGTTATATTGTTGTGGTACAGTAGAACGCTGATTATCCGAATTAATTGGGACCGGGATCAATTCAGATAAACAAAAATTCGAATAATTGGGCATGGGATTGTATTAAAGAAAAACACAGTATTTGAAAAAGTACATTCAAGTGTAGTGATGTTTAATTGAAATGGAAAGCAAAACAAATACTGGACTAAACTACAGTACCGTACAGTAAGTGCAATTCGAAAAAGTAAGAAAAGCTACGATCACGTCGTAAACGCTGGTTCTAAATTTATTACTACGCTCAAGACCGATTCGGATACTTGGCAATTCGGTTAATCGGCGTTTTACTGTAGTTATTCATTCATTTACAGTAATTTTACGGTTGTTACACAATTATCAACTCCTGATAAACTGAGTTCACCGGAGGTTGTTGATAATTGTGTAGCAACCAAAACAGGTATCTCGACTTCTAGCAAATCTGTGGTTTGACAACATCTTGTCAATGTGATTGGGGGTAGTTGAATATTTTGGGAATTATTATTCTGTGTACCCTACTTGAATTGCTTTTTTCAAAAATTTTTAGAATTATGAATAATTCATAAGACAAAACTGTTGAAAGTACTCCATTAAGGATACACAGAATTATAATTCTTGAGGATCTTGAATATCAGAAGCTATAAGCAACTATACTCCGTCTACGGAGTGTTTGGACCTAAGTTCCTCCTCAGAAGTTGTGACGTCTTGATCTGGCCAACTCACAAGCGGTCGTATTTTCCTTGAACGTAGAAATTCCTCATCGATATTGAAACTTGAATGCCATCAAACATATTGATGTTCTTATAATTATCTGTTGATTACCAGAATTTACATCGTTCTAAGATGAAAACGATTATTTTCTATATCATTTGATGGAATATTATATCTGAATGTACAGATTCTTTCATAATAATATGATTAGTATTATATCTATATAAGCGAAATGGCACTGACTGACTGACTGACTGATTCATCTCCAGAACTAAAAATCCACTGAAGCGAAAGCGTTTAAATTTGGCAGGCATGTTCAGTTGGACGTTTAGGCGCGCGCTAAGAAAGGATTTTTAAAACTTTTCAAGGATACGCCAAATATTTCAGTTTTTCGGCGTTTTCCTCATTTTTTCGAGAACCAATCGGTAGAAAATGTTGATATTTGGTGGGCAGGTTTAGATGAGATCTAGAAATTTTTTGTTGAAATACTTTTGCAATCCGTTCAAGATTACGCCAGTAATCAGGTTTTCAAAATTGTAGATGTGTTGCGGGTTGCATATCTTCCGCCTTGATACGACCAATCCTAACTGTAAATTGAATGGTTCAGCAAGATTATAAATGAATTAATTTGGAAGATATTAAATCAAGTTTCAAACTATGTCCGATATACTTCCCAAGGTTACGCTAGAACGCAAGATTTTTCTAGAACAAATTGGCAGAAAATGTTGCAATTAGGTAAACAGGTCCAGATTAGGTGTAGAAATGCTGTGATTGAGCGAAGCGAGCCTGTTTGTCTCAGCTGACACTGACAGAGGTTTTGCAGGCGAGCGAAGCGAGCTTGTTTGACTCACTTACACTGCCTATACTGTCGGGGGTCCAGGGGGCGGAGCCCCCTGGCTAGGCGGAGAAGAGAGCGAAGCGAGCTTGCCGGCTAGTTCATAATAATTATATTCAAATTAGTATTATCATATTCATAATAATATTATTTATTATTGATCGGTTCAATATTGTAAATCGTTAATTTCCATGTATTTTGATACCCCACAAGCCATACTTTGCAGCAGGTTTGAAAAATGTCACTAAAAATTGTTTTTTGTTGTGACAGTATTTGGGATTCGGCGCTCCAGCCAGCGAATCAGAGGGCCGGAGAGCGGCGTCGCTGGCCGATCTGGCCAATCAGAGCGCGGCTGTCTCGGCCGAGGAGGACAACAAGGAGAAGGACGCCTTTCTGCGTCAGGTCGAGGCCAGGGATCTCATTGATTTCGGCATGATTCCGGTAATCATCGGACTATATTGAATTTAACAGAATTCTAAAAGCTTTTTCAATATTGAACCCGTATGAAACCAACTATGTAGAGGGTGACACATGTCAGTCGGACGGTTTTCAATGAAATAATACTCATTTTTGTAATTATTGCATATTTCTATACATGAAATCAAAGCTCATTATATGCTATTTAAGTTGACAAAGCTCATTACCTGCAATTTTAGTTATGTGTCAAAAAGAATGTCAGAGTGATGTCCATAATTTCGAATGCAGGACTCAACTCTCTACTCAAAATCCTCCAGCACACGGACTAATATTTATGCAGTGATAGCAGTAATAATCTTTGATAATCAGTGATCGCATTCTTTAACTCGTCCAAATTTCGTAGCTTGCGAAATTTCTGTTATTACTGCAGAAGTGTTAGATATCATGTTTTTCCTCTAAAAAGTCCCTCATTGACTGGACTATAATCAGTTTCCCCAGTTTTTGTATGAACCAATCATACAGCAAGCAGTTCACCTAAATGACAGGCACAAGTTTAATGTTAATCGAAACCAGTTTACCGTTAAACACTTGAATGTCAACCATTAACCATCAACCAGTTGACCGTTAACAGGAACCAGTTGACTGTTAACAGGAACCTGTTAACCATTAACCAGTTGAATATTAAACAGTTAACCAGTTTATCGTTTTGTGTTGCAGGAGTTTGTCGGCCGTTTCCCAGTGCTGGTGCCGTTCCACTCGTTGAACCAGGAGCTGCTCGTTCGCATCCTGACCGAGCCGAAGAACGCAATGGTGCTACAGTTTCAGATTCTGTTTCGCATGGACAAAGTGGAGTTGACGTTTACACAGGCGGCGCTCAAGGCGATTGCCGGCCAGGCCATGGAGCGTAAAACGGGCGCCAGGGGTCTTCGCGCCATCATGGTTGGTCCATTTAATAATAAATAAAGCCTTTATTTAGTCTCCAGAAATCAATTTACAATACATTCTTACACAAAAACCATTCACAAATAGTTACAAACAATTATTTATTTTCAATTTTTCAACACACTGAATATTAATATTCAATAGTTCATTACGCTACTGTAGTTAAAGACTAGGAAGTAAGTGTTGACGGTATGAGGATAGGAAATTTATTCCTTGCCGAGCCTAGGAATAAATTCAAATACCGTGAACAACTTCCTGGGCGAGTTTGCGTGCAATACTTTTCGCCGCACTCAAGATAAATATTGAATAAATGAATTTATTTCCTTCAAAAAATACAAATACATTCATTTTACATTTAAATTCAGTTATGTAAAAATTAGAAAATTTCATTTTTTCGGAAATTAACCTACTCAACTATGGGAAACCCATGTGCTAGACTAGGTGTTGAATTTTGGGTGGGGGTGCGGATACTTTGGGTAAGTGAGCTCACATACTGTTTGAAATCATAGTTTCTAAGACTTGTGATGTCTTCCAGTTGTTATAATCTAGTTTTCAACGGCGAGTTTGAATGGTTTTATTTTATAATTCATTGTATTGATTATTCTCTTGAATTTCAATCATGCTCTATTTCTCAAGCAATGTTTAAGTTGGAATACAGTGTGTTTCAGGAGGAATGTGCAATACTTCTCAGGCTGATTCCTTACACCAAGTAGGCAAAAAACGCTTTGTTACCGAGATAACAATGGCGGAAAATAAAGGAATCATAAGTTTGTATTTTTTATTAATGGAAGTTGAAGAGAGGCGGATTCTAAAGAAAAGGTGCCGATTGTGTAAATCTTACCCAGATCTTAGAAATAGCGCTCGATCAAAAATAGCAAAATTGACAAAACATAGCACAAATGATAAATTTGTGTTTAGTAGCGATTTTCCGATTTTTGATCGCTATTTCTGAGATTTGGGTAATATTTACACAATCGCCGTCATTTAACTTTTTCTTTAGAATCCGACTCTCTTCAACTATCATTAGTAAAAAACACAAATTTAAGATTCCTTTTCCAGTTATTAAAACCCTTATTGATGAAAAAATGGCGGTTTCTTAGCATATTTTTTCAAATTATCTCAATAACTGTAATAGTTACAAACTTCAAACTTGTTTCATTGAATTCCACAGCTAATTTTACATAGGAATTGCTCATTTTAGAACCTCAGTAAAGCCTCTAAAAAATTGGAAAAATCAATGTTTTTTGAAAAATCGCAATTTTTTGCCATTGTTATTTCGGTAACAAAGCGTTTTTGGGGGTTGGTCCCATGGAACTTTTTTGTCTACTTGGTGTAAGGAATCAGCCTGAAAAGTATTGCACATTCCTCCTGAAACACTCTGTATAATGATTTCGCCTTGGGATCATGGTTGGATTTTTACAGTTTTTCTCATTTTTACAGGAGAAATTGCTTCTCGAACCGATGTTCGAGATCCCGGGCTCGGATATAGTGAGCGTTCACATTACTGAGGACGTGGTGGGAGGAAAGAGAGTCCAGTCTACATTCGAGGCAAACCCTTAGATGAAGGGGAGCAAATGGAAATGAGAGCCAAGTGATAAATTAATTAAATAATTAACAATAATACAATAAATCATAATTATTTGTCCAACTACAATATAACTATTGTAAACACTCATATACAAACACAACAATTTTCAGCAATCTATCATTGTAATTTTAATAAAATAGAATGAAAAACGTATTCAGTTTTAATCTATTTCAAGAAAATTCAAATTTTAATAAATTAGAATAGAAGAACGTATTCAGTCTTCATCTATTTCAAGAAAATTGAAATTTCAATAAATTAGATTGGAAGAACGTTTTCAGTTATAAACAATTTCAAGAAAATTCAAATGTTAAGTTTTGAACTTCCAAAAAAGTATTTTTTTGTGAATTTTTTATAGCTGGACCCAAAAAGTTGGGCGGTTTCGTCTGCTCCTTGTGCGCTCCAACAGCTGATTTTGTTAACTTTATATGTCATTTAGTTATGTCTAGATGATGTTGATGATGAGAATGACTAACTTTTTTAGGCAGTCGGGACCTTCTAACTAACCTTACAGTAAACTCAATACTTGAGGCTACCTTTCTTGTAAGTAAATTTCATAATTAAAGTCTGTCCAAGCAAATAAGACATTCTGGCAAGATGAGAAATGACTACATCACGGTCAAAATTAGTTCAAAAATTATCGAATTGGTTGGTCCCAATTCTAGAAAAAAATCTGGGCTGGAACATTTACAGCTTGTTTTTCTGAAGAAAAACAAGTGATCGACATTGTAGATTCACCAATAAAACGTTCGATTTACAATGTTCCAAATTTTGGAAAAAACAGCTGTTGCCCTAATATTGCAGTACATCAATGGCCGACTTCAAGGTTTCATATTACAATAATTGAAAAATAAATAAAAATGAAACCCCCTGTTTTTGAAAACTTTAAAATTATAAAACACACAAAAAAAGGGTGTTTGATTTTTATTTATTTTTCAATTATTTTAAACAGCCCTAAGTTTTAAAGTTCTTTATTTCATATTACAATATGATTTGTAGGTTATGATATTATTTTAGCGACAAAAATGATTTCTATTCGAATTTCACAATAAAAATAAAAATCGATATTTATATTCATAATAATATATCAATTTATTCATCAAATCATTGCATTGGAAGCAAAGTTTTGGGGTTTTCATGTCATAGCAACTAGCCAGTTGAGGTTGTAAAATTTCCGAATTATGGGAAATGTTTATGAGACAGAAACACCAATAACATTCACGAATTATGAGTAATGTGGATTGTAAAATGTTTATAAGCCAGGGCCCAGGGCCCTGATCTAAAAATTGAGAACAAATTAATCATTTTTGAATCAATATTGACTGAGCTGGAGTTATTTTTCCATCTTGCCAGAATGTTCTCCTTGCTTGGACAGACTATATCATGCATTGTCATTAGACTAATCCTTTCCAAGATTTGTACAAACCAAGGTAGTAAATCATATAGCTGACGCCAAAAAGTTAGGCGGTTTCGTCTGTCTCTTGTGCGTGATATAAACTACTAACAGCTGATGTAGAACATCTATTGTCTCTTTTGATTACAAAATCATCCAGGCATATCTAAATAACAAGTTTAAAGTTGTCAAAATACGGTGTTGAAGCGCACAAGGAGCAAACGGGAGTGCCTAACTTTTTGGCGCCAGCTATGACTAATCTATCAATGTAATTTACTTCTCTGTAAACATAGAGAATATAATCAATGTATATCTGTTTCAATCTAATTGAATTTGGAAATACAATAGGATGTTCTATTATTAATGTGGTCTCATACTCTGATGGAATTTAAACAGCTCTCGAGTTATTTCTCGGAGTATTTACTGGGAATTTTTCATTTGAAAATATAAACTCAAGGAGGTAACCTCCTTGCATAATCTTGATTCATCGTGAATATGTAAAGGTGTATTTTAGTTTCTCATAAATAATAGCTACTGATTTTTTCTAGTTTTCATCGAACATAACATTTGTATTACAAATACGATAATAAATTGTAAATAAAATAGTAAAAAATTGCAGATTAAGATGTTTCAAATAATTTATTCAATAGAATTGATAAATTAATTAAAAATTTGACTGTTATCTACAATTTATTATTAGAAAAATTATAATGTTATTTGTTAGTTTTTTAGATATTGTATCTGGAAATTTACTATGAGTAAAAGTGGAAATACAATTCTTTTCTCCATGGAAAAATCGGTGTGGCACACTCACACATGTGTCCTTGCCAATTCATTCATATTTGTGTAGTATCATAGCCCCCTTTAATGAAAAATATGCTTAGAGAAAAACGAATTCAACATACTTGATTTGTAACTGCACTCAATGCTTTCATATGGTGAGGCTTTAGGCTACCTACGGTGCGACGTTGCCATATTATTAGGTTTGTTTGTTTATGAGGGCAGGGCCTTCTATTAAAGGAACCTATGGTATTACATTCTCTAAAGTTAGTCATCATTGAGTAAAACCTAATAGCTATTACTCCTTCCTTTTATGCATATTTTTAATCAAAATTATTGCAGCAATCCAAAAATTCATCGAATTTACTCTCAAATAAATATATAATTTACACTTTGTAATTCAAAAATTACATTCAATACAGACAAAACTACTTACAATATTTACAAAAAAAATTATAAAAAATCTTCTATTCTTCATTTTCATTCCACGGACGCGGTATTCGCTTGTTCTCCCAGTTATCAAGGTCCATCTGAAAATTTAATTGAATCAAGTGAATTATCAAAAAACCATTGAATGTCTAGGAAATTTATTTTCGATGTGTAGATGGGATTCTTAGATTCCCACTATTATTAAAAAATGTCTGTTTGCAGGATTCAACATACCATTCAAATGGGATCAGGTGGTTTGAAAATTGAGTTGATCAGGAAATGTAAAAGTTAATTAATGAAGGAAATTGACCTAAAAAAAAGGATGGAGCCTATCTAATTTAGTTTTTGCAAGCCAACAAATTAATAAATGTTGGTTAAGAAGTCAAGTAGGCCTATTGCTTGACTTCAGAGAGAAATGTCAAAAGTAATAGAAGAATAGTTATTTGTGCATCTAGGGACTAATGTTCAACTTTTTCTCCCCGAAGGGAAACTGTTGGTCCCCGTGGCATAACCGAGGGCGACAATTTCCCGAGGGAGAAAAAGTAATCTTGTCCCGAGATGCACACAACATTTTTCCTGCACCTACACCAATAAATACTATAAGAATGTAATGAATAAGTAAGTGTAATCTACCATACTATCGTAGAGATGACATAACCTCACAATCGAAAAGCCCCAGCTATTTCCTGTACCTAAACATGTCAAAAAAGCGCTATTTCTTTTTACTGTCTGTAACAGATGATTAGGTGTTATGATCAATTTTTCATAATATGCTGCGTTGCTGGATGACGTCACCCATGTTATTCTTATTCACTTCATTTCCTAGAAAAAGTGATCAACTTTTTCTCCCGAGGGAGAAAAAGTGGAACTGTAGTATTCGATTCCCGGGAGTAAAATGCGACTTTAGATAGTGGGTGGAGGAAAAAATCATTTATAAATGGTACCTGCTGAGATTTATATATTATACAGAATACATAGATAAGTAACCCTAGATCAAAGGAAATATACAATGATTTCAGTATTACCGTATTGATTTTTATCATTATTATTTAATTAAGATCGCGTATTAATAATTATTACTTCTGCCAATTTTTATAAGATTTATTTTTACATTGAAAAAATACGTGAATCATCTATCATGTTGATGAGATCCAACCTGTCGCTTTGCCAACGTAAATTTTTATAGATTTGAATAATTCAAAGTAGGCAATTGGCTTTACTAAGCTACTCTTTGGGTAGTATTGTCTTTGTTAAAAACAAAGAGAAAATTTTTTATTGCACTGAATTGAGTTGTAATGTCGTTCATCTTCCGAAAAATTTCCCAAATTTGCAAATGTTCCAAAACTTCCTGAAAGGTTGTTAAATGATTATTTTGAAAGCTTGGCAAAAGTATGGTAGCTGGCGGGATTTTTTTCATCTCAGCATTTTGTTATGAATCGGTTCACACCAATGGCCACACTTTGAGTATAAATAGTCTCTCTAGAACAGAGTATAGTAATATGTCTATTATTCAAGCTCACAAACCTGTTTCAACTTCTCATATTCTTCTTCTAATGTGTGAAGTCTTCCTCCTGTCAATTGTTTCAACGCTTGTATCTCGTGGGGGTTGATCAATTCGCTTTTTCTGTACTCATACCTAAGCAAGAAAAAAGACAAAATCGTTGCTATAAAAGTATCTTATTGGATCAATTTCATAATGTTCATGACAAAAAGGGTGATGGATGAGTGTTCTCTCAAGAGGGAGAGTTCTCAACAGATTATTTGAATCAAAGAATTAACAGGAATTTTTCAACGGATAGTGAGAAAAAATCAGTGGCTTTCTCCGATTAATATACTTTTCGTTAGGCTATTCTCTTATTTCATTGTCTGTTTAGCTAACGTACTCAGATTACTTGAAAATGCCCTGAATATGTCATAACGATTCAAGTGCATGGTAAAATACAATGCAAGGTTTCTGGGAAAATTACAAATAAAAAATTGCAAGATAAAGACTAAGGTTGATGAAAATAACTGAGAGATTCTCAATTCATGAGATTTTCTTAAAGCACGATGTTGATGTAACGGAGGAAACAGCTTCAACAGTCATAAGTAGCATTAATTTGTCTTATTAGTTTCCAATATCACGAAAATGACAATTAATATTTCTGTACAAAATTGTAGGCCTACGTACTTATTACACAGAATATGTAGTCCCCAACTGGCCTTAAGAACAAAAAATTATGCAAGTTACTTGAGAGCATCGATTGAACTTTGAGGGATCTTTATATTTGAAGATATAAACCTTATGGCTTTCTGGGGCTGATGAAATTTAAAGCAAACTTCTAGTAATGCTTACAATATTATTCTCACCTTAATGAAGCAAATTCTTTTAAAAATAGAGCTCCCAGGCCTACGGTGAGGAAGAAAGGAGCAGCATGTTTGAAAAAATTAGATTGAGAAAACAATTTTAACTTCATTTTCAACTTATCCATTTTGGATTGATTCTAATTTAGAATCTAATTGGAATAATTTAGAATGTGTACTGATGTTTTTTTTAATACAATAAAGACAAGAACTAGACAATCTAGAAGATAGAAATTATGAATTTTTAAAGGTTAGGGAGGCTGGAGGCAAAACATAACCTCTTCAAAATCTAAAATCTAAACAGACAAGCTCTAGTCAGCTGATGAATAGTTGCCCCCCCCCACAACCTTTTCTTTCAAAACAACCATTTTGTGATTCCTTTGTCAATAATTTTTGGTTATGTAAACAACAAATTTCTCAAGAAGACATCAATCATGTCTTTTATAAAATTGGCGGCTACTGGCATTTAAATCCGATTGTTGTTTTTAGACAAACTTATTAACTTTTTGTAATTGAAATCTCAATTGATGCCGCAGAGATTTACGAATCTTTTTTTGATCGAACCGCATATCCATTGTTTCGGGTAAGCTTGATAAGTATCTTACCGTGTATTATCACATTTTTCCATTTCTATTCAATATTCTATGTTAATATCTTGTTTACCTGCAATACATAAACTATTCAGTCAAATTACAGGCTGATTTATGCGTATCGATCTATTTTTAAACTGTATCATATTGTTAAAAATTGCTATTAGCTTAAATTCATAGCGGTTGCTTCTCATAGATGGTTAGCATAATTATAAGAGCTTTAAATAAATTTCTAAGGTAAAATTTTACAGATCGATTTCTCAAATTTGTTCTATTTTTAGGAAAGTAACACGAAATCAATATGTCTGAAGAGGATCATGAAGAATTAGAGTAAGTTTTTAACCTATAACTTTATCATTCTTGTAAATTTAATCAGGTACTTCTATGTTGCATAGATACCACCTTGTTCGGGTTTTGTATGGTTTTTACCTGAATTACCTCCTCCTTCACCAATGCCAGCATAGCTGGATAGGTTGCGTCATGGAATTGAAAACTATACAAACATAAAAGTTACACAATCGAGATGGTCATCCAGAATTAAATTACCTAACCCAGGGGCAGATTTTCTTCTGAGGGGCACAGGTCGGGTGTATGAAATTATCTTAAGGCTAGAAAGGCAAATTTTAAACAATGCTTAATAATAGCGCTAGTATATTCAGCAAAAATAATATTATGTAGTTAAATCTCATTTACTCTTTTCAAAACAATACACGTCACTTTGTTTCTAGAAGTATAATGAATTGATCTGATTTCAACATCACGGAAACACTGCGCTTTTAGGATCTAGTTATAATAGAGGTTTTAACCATATTAATTTCATACTGAAGATTACCTCGACACATATATTATTATAGTGGGGGTATTATTTGCTTAAATATAGCTATAATATTGCATATTTCTGTTGGAAAAGTTTCATGAATCATGTAGTAATGATTTGACTCACTAATAAACTATTCTGGATGTGTTGTTCAGCATCCAGAGAAATTATTATTACCATACACATTGTTGGCAGAACATTGGTAAAAATTTGAAACCTAATTGATTTTTGAAAAGGTTTTGTTTAAGCAACGTTGTATTATGAAATATGTTATGAGCTATGAAAGTTTGCTATAATTTAAATTTTTGATATTGATGTGTAGTTGTGAGCTCCAGTGCAGCTGGATCTCTGATCTGAATCACGTCATTTTCTGGCTTCTCCTGATTGTGAGTTTTGTTTTCACCAGGTTCAACAGTAAACTGGAGGCCGATACAATTTACGAATGGATCAAAAACTATCACACTTCCAATCCTATTCCATATAGGGATGTGCAACATAAATATTTGAATCCGAAACTGCGCTCGTATCAAGAGCGTGCCGTCACATGGATGCTTGCCATGGAAAAAAATGAGAATCGCACTGCTCGTATTGTCAATGATGGCGGTAAGATATAGATAATAGATAAGATAGGGTACATTCATGATTGTCAGAGCTTCAATCATGGATAATAGTTTTGGCACTAGTTGAACGATCCTAGAAGAGAGTAAAGGCCTGTTTCAACAGTGCAAGGCATGTGCCGCGAATGTCTCAAGTTACGTTGTTACTGGTGCGACTGGAACGATATCGTTCAGCTTTAGCCAAACATAGCTCTTGCTTTATCCTTTAGCTTTAATAACAAGAGTTTTGATTGGCTACAGCTGATCGATATCGTTCCAGTCGCACCATTAAGCCGCGTATCGACAGTCCGAGGCATGTGCTACGAATGCCTCGCTGTACAGTCTGTTGATACAAAAAAAGAGTACTACTACTAGTCCGCTATTTACCGCGTATCAACAGTCCGAGGCATGTGTGGCACATGCCTCGGACTGTCGATACCGGGTTTGCTAGCAGCGAGGCAAACGCTGCACATGATTTGCAGCGACCAGTGCCTGTTGCCTCGCAACGCACAACGAACAATTCTACAAACTAACCTCAAAATTGTACCCCATTCCTATGCATTTTTGTGATTGAGAATTCTATTTGGGTGCAGAAGGTTGTAATAGGCAATAATAAACATTGCCTTAAATTTTTATCTACTAATTGAGCACGAACTAACCTCCTAAGTCCAAATTATTAATTGTCAGAGCTTAGTTGCTTTGTCTCCCGCTTGATGGCGCTAGTCAATTTGTCAATTTGTTCGCGTGCTCGCATTTTTGGTTAGGCCGGTATTAGGCCTACACGATAATAGTTCTATGATGATCATATGAAAATATGATTTGGTATTTTCATCTCTTTCCATATGATCAGATATGCTCATAGAACTATTATCGTGTAACAACGGTCTTACAAAAATTGCAGATCACAGATATGGCTCAGCCATGAGTTCATACTTTTTTTTGCGTCAATAGACTGTACTGCGAGGCATTCGTGGCACATGCCTCGGACTGTCGATACGCGGCTTTAGGATAAACGCGCACTGGTACGACTCAGACCAGACCACAACTTAGGTCAAACCAAAAGCACTGGTCTGATGTACTTAGACCAGACCCAGACCATGATAGAAAACATATGATTTAAATCGTTACAAACACCTTTAACATTGGAAGCATAATACAGCTGTTGTCTTTCTCTGGTCTTGGTCTGACTAGTGTGCGTTACTTCATATGATCTCCATTTGCTCACGTGTAATTCCGTGTTTCTCTGGCTACAAGTTGGTGTGGTCTGAGTCGTACCAGTGCGCATTGATCCTATTCTCTTCTAGGATCGATGCTATGATCGTTTATCAAGTGCCAAAGTAGTCCAGACAAATTAAGCAAAAAAAGTAAAAGTCGGAGGACCCAGCTGAAAATTTGCAGATATGATCAGAAAAGGGCGCTGAATAACATACTAAAAGTCCCCAAGAGTCCCCTTTGAGCTTCGGCCGCCATCTTGAAAAAACGTAAAATTTACCTACTAGGAATTGGGTTTCTCGTGAATTGTGGCCGAACCAAGCGTCGGACGAAAAAGGTGCGAACTTATCTGAAAATCAATGATAAAAACTAGCTATGTACAATCTCAAGTAAGAAGTCCCGGAATTCCGATACAAACCATCTGAAAGAGGAAAATTTCCTCTACATTTCATCATAATTTGCAGATTTTTGGGCCCACAGGTTCCCGATTGGGAGTCACTTGAATGTAAAAATCGTGTGTTTTCAACAAAGAGGTATTATTACACACAGTACCATTATAACCTAAAGTTTGAAATTCTCCATCAAATTTAACACATAATATGTGATTTTATACCGCCCTAATGAGCTGAAAACGATGAGCTTATCACACAATAAAATCCGACGTACCGTTCAAAAGTTATGAATAAATATATATCATTTAAAATAGAGGGGATGCTTTTGACCCACCCCCATGAATCCTACGATACTTTTGGTCGGATGAACATTGCTAATGACAGCCTAGGGTCTCATGAACAGTATTCAAGAAGTATAAGTAAATCTAAACTTTTTAGTAAGATTTTTGTGTTGAAATATGCAATTTTTGGGGGTGTAAGGATTTTCTAAAAATGCTGTAGCACAAAAAATATTGAATATAGAAGTGTGGAATTGGTCTCAAATGAAAGAGAAATGAATTTCGCTGAGAGGGATTTTGAAATACGAATGTACGGGTGCTCAATTTATAGTTACAAACTTCTTAAGTAAGAAAAATTTCAAATTCTCTATCCTATGAAAAATTTGCCAAATTTAAAAAAATTGTATCTTAAAAACGGTTAACGATATAGAAATGCAATTGGTCTCATTCTTTTCCAAATTTTATTGCCTACAAAAAAGGTAAACTTTTCCAAAAATTGCCTACATAAAATTTTCTCGTCCGACGCTTGGTTCGGCCACAATTCACGAAAAACCAATTCCTAGTAGGTAAATTTTACGGTTTTTTCAAGATGGCGGCCGAAGCTCACAGGGGACTCTTGGGGACTTTTAGTATGTTATTCAGCGCCCTTTTCTGATCATATCTGCAAATTTTCAGCTGGGTCCTCCGACTTTTACTTTTTTTGCTTAATTTGACTGGACTAAAGCTACGCCCTTAGATTGATAGATATATAGATATAAGAAATATCATTTTTAGAATAAAGATCTTCCAATTACCTTTGATAAACTTATCTTTATTGTTTTAGCATCTTACAACATTGAGCTCATTCATTGAACTGAATGTTATTTTTTAATCAAGTTTTTTATTTAAGTCATTCATTGAGTGAATAAAATCATGTGTGACACATGAAAACGATATTGAAAATTGGAACTCAAATTGAAAATTGGAACTCAAAATAAAATGTTTTCTACATAGATGGATAGATATATAGTTATATGGATACGTTAGGCGGTTTTGTCTGCTCCTTATGCGCTCGGACAGCCCAGATTATGTTTTTGAATTTAAAAGATGCTTCAAATCAGCTGTTAGTGAATTACATCATGTACAAGAGACAGACGAAACCGCCCAACCTTTTGTATTGAGCTATACGCAATCATTAACAAATTTGAAATTATTTAATCGTAATAATCCTAAATTAAAAATAATACAATAAATTTTTTTCAGATAAACTGGTCCGTTTTGAAAAAGGAGGTATACTAGCTGACGAAATGGGTTTAGGTAAAACAGTGGAAGTTCTTGCCTGCATTCTTGCTCATCCAAATCCTGTAAGTTCTATTAATTTTTTATCCCAACAAATATTAATTTCCAAGCTTTTTCTTTATTAATATTACATGATACACATACACTGATGAACTGAAATCAAACATGATCAAATGAGATATGGTATAGTCTGTCCAAGCAAAGAATACATTCTGACAAGATGGGAAAATGACTCCAGCTTGGTCGATATTCGTTCAAAACTTATTAATTTGGTCTCAAATTGTAGGAAACATTCTGATCTACAATTTAAGACCAGATTCATCATTCTTGAACTGAGTTGGAGTCATTTCCCCATCTTGTCATAATTTCTTGTAAGACTATATAATGGTATCTATCCAATTATTTGTTGAATTTGAAAATTATTGTTGCTTGATTCAGAACTGTTCTCGGACTTTGAAGCTTAAAATAGCTTCAGTAAGTAAGACCCATTCTTTAGATATTCCTCTTATTAATGAAGCTTAATTTCTTTCTCTTTTTGCCTTAACTTTTATTTCTCCCTCTTTCCTCCTCAATTCTTATTCCTTTCTCTATGGAGGAAGTTTTTTCTTGTTTATTACAAGAAGTAAGTTAATTTAGCAAATATTCTCACTCGTTTAATGTAAGTTCCTGACTATCTTCAATCTATGATTTGTGGTAGCTTAGTTCTGTTCACCATTATAATTAATTTCTATAATACTGATAAGAAAATGAAAATTTAGGAACCCTCTTTGTATATTTTATTATTGCTTGACTAAGTGTATTAAAAATCACTCTGAAAAAATTCACAATTTCAGTGTAACAAAGACTCAATAAAAGAGTAGCCAATCTTTTTGTCAGGATTCACTGGCAAAAGAACTAACTTTTATAAATCCCCTATAGAATAATATGTAATATAATGTATTTACATTTCAAACTCTCATATTAACTGAAAGATGCATGTTCATTATTTCAGGACTACAAGAAACAACTTGAAGAGTACATTGAAAAAATGAAAGAGGATCTGTTGAAGTACGAAACTGGCGAGCTAAGAAATGAAGATGAAAACAGAGAAAACTACGAAGAGAATAATAGCAGAGAAAAATCAAAGAGAAAAACTGGAAAGAACAATGATATTGAAGAGGTGGAAGATGATGTTTCCATAAAAAGTTCGTGTAAATTGAAACAAAAAAATGTTTATAGTGAGATTCTTGATTGTACACTGTTTGAAAATGAGGAAAAGTTGTGTGAAAATGGGGACAAATTGTGTGAAATTAAGGACAAGTTGCGTGAGAATGAAGAAAAATTGTGTGAAATTCAGGACAAGTTGCGTGAAAATATGGACAAGGTGTGTGAAAATGAAGTAAAGTTGCGTGAAAATGAGGACAAGTTGTGTGAAAATGAGGAAAAGTTGTGTGAAATTAAAGACAAGTTGCATGAGAATGAGGACAAGTTGCGTGGGAATGAGGACAAGTTGCGTGAGAATGAGGAGAAATTGTGTGAAAATGAGGACAAGTTGCGTGAAATTAAGGACAAGTTGCGTGAGAATGAGGACAAATTGTGTGAAAATGTGTACAATTTGCGTGAAGATGGGTATGAGAAATTAGGTGTAAGTGAGAGTGAAAAGATGTTGAGAGAAGTTGAAGAAAGTGAGTTGGATGAAATTGACAAAAAAGATAACAAAGAATTTAAGGGAGTAGTGAAGAATAAAGTAAGAAGAGGAACTGAGGACAAAGTGGGACTAGGAGAGAGTGTAAAAATGGAGACAGAAGAAAATAAAATAGATGCTGGAGACACAAAAGAATTGGATGAAACGATGCTGACGAATAATGAATTGGAAAAAAGTGAAATTGGAAGCAATATTGAAGTGATTTCTAGGAGAAGGGCCAGGAAAGCTGTCTCACCAAAAAAGAGGAAAACTCAAAGAAAAAAGAATACGATCTCTGACGATGAAGATCTTGATTTTGGGTCTCCAAGACGTGTGCGACGTAAAAAAAACAATATTGAAGATGATAGTGAGTTTGTATGTAGATCCGCCAGTGTTCCCGATTCCTGTTCGCGTCGATCTGCACGTACTAAACGAAAACTGGTTGACGATGATTGGTTTTTCGACGATGTTGACGATCCAACAACACAGCCGTCGGGAAAATTGGATGTTGGCGCGAATGTGTCGTCCGCCGTTCCGCGACGTCGACGCGCAATAAAATCGTCGAAATCCTTCGATGCAGACTATGAGCCTACGCCTACGCCGATTAAACGGGCCAAGTCGACGAAAGGGGCACTGATGAGAAGCGAGTTGCAGAAAATGTATGAAGCCTTGTTGAGTGAAACCAGTCCGGCGGTGAAGAAAGCCAAGATCGCACTGCTCAAAAAGGAATCTGATTATAGGTGAGCTTGTCATCTTTCAATAATATTTACTAAAGAAAAAGCACCAATAGTGGCCAATGTTTCAGTAGTTGCCACTTGAATGTTTTTTTTTTTTAATACGAACTTGATGCCTTCAAATGGGTACTAAACTTGCTAGAGACTTTGCTTATACTGTTTTGCAGCTAAATAATTCAAGTAGGAGCTCGCAAAGCATCATTAGAGATTTTTATGCTATTTCACTCATGATACATATAATGATACATGCATCATTAGAGATGTCGCTATTTCACTCGAATACGTGGTTTCAGTAAGAAGTTTAGTTTTCTCTTAGCCGTTTCAGTAAGAAGGTAGCAAATTGTTGTTTATGACTGGAGAGTCTGTAAACTTCGCTATTTCTGGTGTTATAATCATTCCCTAGAATATCTAGATGACGTTCAGAAGGTTTTTGATGTTCAGAAGTGATTGGCTACAGTACTTGTATTGTCTCAAGACTGTTGTCTTGAGCTGTGGTTGGCTACAGCTGTTGGTCTGTAGCCGAAAGTTTCGCATAGAAGAAGACCTTCCATTACACGCATACACACTCAAAAAGATTGTTTATTCCGTTTCAAGTGATCGTGAATAGAGTATAGTTGTGGCCACCCAATAGAAATTGTTGTAGAAGTTGTAGATATTGTTGTTAAAGTTGATGTAATTTGAATTTATGTTCTCCTTTGGCTGTTTCAAATAGCTTACAGAGGAAAAATAACTTTAAAATATCTAGTTTCTGGTTTAACCTCACTTTTCTAGTGGTTTGCAACCAACAACAATGCATTAACAATTCAACTCATTTCAATATGACTTATTACTATTTCTGGCGTTCTAATCAATGTCTGGAATGAAAAATTAGTCAACTTGAATAATTGCAACAAGCAGCTTGAGAAATTGAAATGTCAATAGGTATAAAACATCATGTGGCCACTACAGAATCAGGGCCTGGCCACTACTGAATCATAGTGGCCACTTTAGAATCTAAATTGAGTTTCACGAAAAATTTAATAATTCATTTGTGAATTGGCATATTCGCCATTTCAAGGAATAGGTCAATCAGGAAGTATCTGGGCTACATTATTTTTGAGTTTTGGAGGAGATAGCTGATAATATGGTCCCACAATTCAGCATAAACTATAAAAAAGTCCTTAAACATGGTCACTACTGGTGCTTTTACCTTATACACAGTAAGGTATGAAACGAAAGAGAATCTCTTTTGGGAGATTGGCTGTCATTAGTTAAGATAGTCAGTCGTTTCCAGAGATTGATAATGTTGTATCAATCTCTGGAAAACTGAAATTTGATTTGAAAAGCAGCAGTATCTGTAGCAACCAATACATGTAACTTATCTCAGTTTTTAATAAATCTGTAGTTTATCAATATCTTGTCTTTTTGATTGATATGGATAACTTCCACAATATCACCTTCACAACTACTATACAAGAGAATCCATAATTGTATTGTTCTGATATATCTATATATTCGGCCTCGGTCGGTGTTGGTTTGTGGACTGTAGGTTCTGTTTGAGAATTTATGGCTCTTGGGCCGAACAATGGCTCTTGAGTGAATATGAAACTGGCAACCAGCTGGTAGGCCTAGGCCCTTCTTGGGCTGTTGAGCCCTTGACAAACAAAAAAATCTATGTCTAATAAATTAATAATGAATTATATTATTATTCACCGATGTTGTCGATAACCAAATTGTACCAAAATTACTAATTTATTTGAATTTGTGATGTAGATGCTGCTGTCTAGACCCGTCACAGTACATTTCGGCAGTCACTGTACAGTGCCCCGTCTGCCGTAAACTGCAACACCGCGACTGCGTCGATGCCGATGCGTCATCAGCTGTTCCCTACGTGTGCTTCACGTGTTGGCCACAGCGAGCGCTAGTGCCGTCCACGGCCACCTTGATTGTGGCGCCGGCCGCCATTGCCGGCCAGTGGAGCGACGAAATCGAGAAACATTTGGCGCCAGATTCGAATTTGAGAGTGCTGGTTTATGAAGGCGTGAGAGGTGGACATGGCTACAAACAACCGTTGCAGTTGGCTCAGTACGACATCGTTGTTACAACTTATCAGGTGGGTGACTTATTTCATTTCTCGAAGAAAAAAATATACTAAATCTTTCTCAGATGTATAGGGTGATTTAAAAAGATCAAATCTGGAGTTTTTTGTTAACGAAAAACTGAAAATGAATAGGCTACAACAATATGACTTTCCGATTTAATTTATGAAGAATGATATCACCCATGTGTCTTTCTCTAAAGCGCTGGCACGCATCAATAATGTCCATGTTATTCAATCTCCCAAAGAAGGGGGGAAAATCATACAAATACTGGTCTAATTTTGTGGTTTCAATATTGACTATAAGACAATATATCCACTCGAATTGACTCCTCGCATCATGTGGTTGTGGAATTTGTCGATTAATGATTGACCAAATTAATTTTATTATTATTATTATTATAAGTAGTTATATTGACTTTACTTTGTTTATTTGGTTCAATTTCACTTGAAAATGACCTGAAAGTTCGAAACTAGTTGTAAGGAAAAATAAATTATTGAAATATTTTGAGGGTACTTTGAATATTTATTGATTTATTAAGAAATATACTATTGCAGGTACTGCTGAAAGAGATTGATTATGTGAGTGAAGAGACGGACAGTGGACCACGAGCTAGGAGGTGAGACATTCCATTACGCTTCTCCTCTTTATTAATATTTATTTATTCTCATTATTATTTTTCTGTTCTATCGTATCATTGTTCTATACGCACTTGAATTCGAAATTTACATATTAAAATCTTCCATGATATAGTCTGTCCAAGCAAAGAAGACATTCTGGCCAGATGAGAAAAAGGCTCCAGCTCGGTCAATGTCGGTACAAAAATTATAAATTTGGTCTCAAATTTATCATGATGTTTCCTACAAGTTGAGACTAAATCAATAATATTTTCGAACCAATATTGACCGATCTGGAGTAATTTTCCCATCTTGCCAGAATGTCTTTTTTGCTTGAACATTTATATTTCCGAAAGAGGAAACTTGTGAGTAATGCAAGTGAAATTGGTGGACATAACCTAAGTTTAGAAGATTTTTATTAAATTTTCTAAATAAGACGTTCTGTCTGTGTTTTATTCATAATGTATTGTATTATATCAAATAAATGAATGTTTTGTTGGCAGGTACGCGCGCAAGTTCTTTGCGCCCACCTCGCCGCTGACCTGTGTCGAGTGGTGGCGAATCTGCCTCGACGAGGCACAGATGGTCGAACGTGCCTCTTGCAAGAACTACAGCATGGTGAGCGCACTGCCTGCCGTCAACCGGTGGGCGGTCAGCGGCACGCCTGTGCAAAGACACGTTGTCGATCTGTTTGGACTGCTCGCGTTTCTAAAGGTTGGTTTAAGTTTGAATCTCAGTTCGTTTCAGCTTTAGTTTCAGTTGATCTTAGTTCTAGTTTGAATTATCTTCTTGATTATTCCTAGTGAGTTAATTGAAAGTTTACGCTTCTTTTCGTGTAGGCATTCAAAATCCCTCTGAGGATAATTTTGTCCTCTACAATTTGAGACCAAGTAGACCTTTCTTTCTTGTATAGTAGAATAGTAGTTGGATTTTGAATGACATGGTTCAAATTAATACGTCAGAAGATCTAAGCAAACAAAAACTGAAAATACTCAAACTCTCGGTTTTCTCTTTTTTGAAAAATCATTACTCGGTTTCTAATACAGATAGAGAAATGATTTTGGTATCATTCTCTTGGAAATTCAATTTACTAAAAAATAGATGAGAATGAATTTTTTCGTCCGACGCTTCGTTTTGACGGAAATCGTGGTAGACTAGAAATGGAACCGAAATTTTGACCGCCACCTTGAATTACAAAATATGCTCAACTTTTACAGCTTGGCATCACTCGGATTCGGAATCTACACATCAAAATCTATCATAATCGATCAAAAAATCTACGACATACCATAAAAAAAGGTTCCCCCCTTTTTTTTGTATTTGACACCCAGACTAGTTGGGAAAATTGAGTAATAAATGATTGAAATTTAAAATTTTTGCGTGATCACTGTTGCAGGTAGATCCTTACGGCAGGTACAACAAAACAGCGTGGAGTACTCTGGAGAGGAACTGGCGTGCCTTGGAGGAGCTCTTGCCGCAGGTAGTCCTCATTAATTCAAATTCAATAATTATTATATTAAATTTATGAATTTATCTCGTATTTGGCATCTTGTCTTGTCATCAAACCATTATTATTGAAATTATTGTTAGTGAATTTTTCCAGTCAGAACACACTGGAACGAAACTGCGTTCTGGTATAGTCTGTCCAAGCAAAGAAGACATTCTGGCAAGATGGGAAAATTACTCCAGCTTGGTCAATAATTGTTCAAGAATCATAAATGTAGTCTTGATAGTAGATCAAATTGTTTCCTACAATTTGATATCAAATTGATAATTTTTGACTATTAAATTTCATCTTCCCATTTTGCCAGAGGGTCTTCTTTGCTTGGCCAGACTATTCGCTGTGTGCAAGTGAGTGAGAAGATATTTTTGGCGATCGAGGCGCTATTGGCGGATCATTTCGGCGAAAAATTGATCGAATTAACATTGGAGGAGATAGGGCTAAACCTAAAATAATGTCCTGGAGAATTTGTTGTGTTCTGGATTGTAAAAATAAAACATGCAATGGAAATTTCAAGTTCTACACTTTTCCAGTTGCCATACATAAGTTTTATCAATTAGAAGAATGGTTCACTGCATTGAATAAAATATTGATAGGTGAAGCTAACCTAATTGTTTTGTTTACGTGCAAAAGAATTTATCGATCAAGTAGGACCATGGAGTGCTCCATTCTAACCTGTACATGAGGTAATGTACATGAATAGTTTTTATGTTAGTTAATCTAATAAGCTGTTACTATCAACGCAAAATCTCTATTAATTATGTTTTAATAAGGAATATTCATATCATTCAATTTTTCAAATAAATGTGAGCTTGCGCCAATTTTTCATTTTCATGTGAGATAACTTATCAGCTGTTATTTCAAAGTTTTGGTCGACTCTCAAATACATCTGTTTGCGGTTGTCTGCTCTCAAATACTTGAAAACTAGGATTTTCCTAATATAATGAGCTATAATACTATCAATAACTAACATTCATATCCTAAATATCATGTTCTAATTACTGAGAAATGCATGAAGCAGCAAATAATACCATTCTAATTATAAATGCGTTTTTCCCATTTAGCGCTATGCTTTGTATGCTAAAACGCGTGGAAAAGTACACACGATAATCCACCAGAGCGCAGCACGGTAGATGCTCATAGCGAATAGAGCTGATATTAATAAATTTGCATCCGAATATCGAGAAGTAATAGATACAGCATAGATATCATGATGGAAGGTCGTTGCGACCGAGTCGTGCAAACGAAAACGTACATTGTGGCCGACGTTCGTGACGTTCCGCACAAACCAAAACCTACATTGAAGGCATAATATCGAATTGAATAAACATTATATTATTGTGAAATGTTTTTTAAATATTTTTTCTAGGTTATGTGGCGCACAAGCAAGTGTGATGTGCTGACTGAGTTGAACGTGCCGCCACAGACAACAATCGCGCACTGGCTGACATTCGCGCCCGTCGAGACCTTCTTCTACCGCAAACAGCATGCGCTATGTGCCGCACTTTTCAAACAGAAGGTGCGTCTATTTTTGCGATTGTCATATCAAATTTATTTAGGTTTTGAAAACAAAGCATATTGTAATTTAAGCGTTTGACTTTCAAAAAATGAGTAAATTTATTTATTTCATTGAAAAATGAACAAAAAAGTTAGCCTATACATTAAGCACAATTCACATTCGGATATAAAGAATGACATTTTTTGGGAATTAACCTACTCAACTATGGGAAACTCATGTGCTAGATTTCCTAGGTGATGAATTTTGGATGGGAACGTTTGGTAAGTGAGCTCACATACTGTTTGAAATTATATTAGTACATCAAAATATTCGTAGCTTTAATAGAAATTTTGATTCTTTCTTAGTATTTTTTCACGGTGAATTAAAATTCATTGCATTATTCTCACCGAGGCTTGGCTTAGAGACGACAGTGACTTGACTAACATTCCAGGATATACTCTATACCGATCTTACAACAGTTTGAACAATAGCGATGGAATTGTTATCTACTGCGATAGCACTCTATCAGTTGATTGCAGTCAGCTGCTATTGGGCGGAGTAGCCAAAAGCTTATCTCTGACTTTCAGTTGGCAGGGAGTTAAATGCGATCTTTTAGCTGTTTACCCAAGTCCGAACTCCAACTTTCCATTATTCATCGGGGGTCTCTCTTCCTACTACAACAATGATACTCTTCGTAATAAATTATGCATTTTTGCAGGCAATATAATTTGCGATCTATTACATACAGACCCTAATCTTTCACGTGATAATTATTTAGATTAGTGTGAGGCTGATTTGATTCCTTGCATTGATAATGTAACAAGACCAGATACCAATAGCTGTTTGGATCACATATTTCTAAAACTAAAATCAAATAACAGTGAAAAATCTGTCATCATAGAGTCAGCAGTGACCGACCACTTTGCCACCTGCCTCATTCTCCACACCCGGCAGAGTGAGAGGATGGCACAGAGGGAGGTCAAAAGTTTGCCTAATTGGACCAGTATTGGAAATGGTATTTCTAACCAAAACTGGGACCATGTTACAAATGTTACAGATCTAGATGTGTCAGCAACAAACTTTATTAACACCAATGCAAGGAACTCATGGCTCAAGCCGTGGATCACTCAATCCCTTGTATATTCAATTTGTAAAAGAGATAAACTCAGGAAGCAGTCACACAATCAACCCTTTAATACTCTACATTCATCTATTAAGGGAGCGAAATTCACGTATTACAGAAATAAATTAGATTCAGCAGAAGGAGACCCCCGAAAATTCTGGTCTGTTGTCGGTGAGATCTTCGGGTGTTCCACAACAAAAGACCGTTTCCCAATTAACGCTTTCCGTGATGGCGGCCCTGCTACCCCTTCTAAAACTAAAGAAATATCAGATGAATTTAATAGATATTTCGCTTCAGTGGGTGAGCAATTGGCCGCGGCAATCCATCCCTCTGGGCCATCTGAGGTTAGAGACTCTGACTACGCCACAGATGCTGTGAGATGCTGTGTTTGCACTCCGGCCTGTTACTGGGCCTGATCTGCTGGGAGTAGTTGCCAGTATGAGGGGTCGCTCTGTGCCGGGCTGGGATAGCATCCCTACCAGGCTGCTCAAGGAGGGTTTACATGAGCTACTCATCCCACTACTGCACATTATAAATCTAAGTATCTCAACAGGGAAATTTCCAGAGGTATTCAAAATTGCTAAGGTGATACTCATTTTTAAATCTGGCTCCAAATCTGTTATTAGTAATTTCTGACCTATTTCTCTTTTGATTGTTCTGACCAAAATATTCGAAAAATGTGTTATAGCAAATGTGTATTCAAGCAAGTGACTATCTAAATCCTAATAATATAATTTCTAATATCCAGTTTGGTTTCAGGTGTTCAAGAAACACTTCTGATGCACTTTTTGAAATAACAAAATATGTTACCACTCAATCTGGAGGCAAACAAATCTTAATCACATTTTTAGATCTAGCCAAAGCTTTCGATTCAATTGACAGAAATAAAGTTATTGATAAACTTGATGCAATAGGCCTAAATGATACCACAATCAATTGGTTTAAAAGTTATTTTAGCAATAGACAACAGAGAGTTTCTTTGAATTCCATTGACAGTGACCCCATTTCAGTGGATTATGGTGTCATTCAGGGGAGTACACTGGGTCCTTTACTCTTCCTGGTTTATGTGAACAACATCTCAAAGTTGGGCATACGGCTGTTTCTTTTTGCTGATGATACAGCACTGCTTTCAGCAGGCTCAACCTGGAATGAAACTTTCAATCAAGCATCTGCCGACCTCGTTAAGTTGAAGAACTGATTTGACAATAATGTCCTGTCAATAAATATTGAAAAACCAAATGTGCCCCAGTTTTCCAACGTAGCAGCCCTGGAAACTTGATGCTGAGGATGCATGTATGTGGCAATCCATTGTCGGTTGATTGTGGATGTCCACCAATAGAACAAGTGAAACAGTATCGATATTTGGGTGTTGTATTTGATCGTAAACTGTGCTGGGTGGCTCATGTGCAGTATCTCAGGCAGCGATTGAGAAAACTGAACTACGCTTTTGGGCAGCTGGGCCGAGTGTTGGGCGCTGGTCACTGCAAGATCGTTTACCATGCTTATGTGCAGTCTCTGCTTGAATACGGCATCTTGGCGTGGGGTGGAGACTCTTCCAATGTCCTGCGGCCCCTTGCAGTTTTACAAAGAACACTGATTAAGACACTATTATTAAAAAATAGCAGATACCCAACTCATCTACTCTTTCAGGAATTCCCAGTTTTAAATATTAAACAGCTCTTCATTAAAAACCTTTTAATTTTTATTAATAAGAACAATTCAATTTTTACAGAAATTCAGCATAACTATCCAACAAGAATTAGATTAGGTCAATTCCAAATCCCTCGTCTTGAAAACTCAATGCAGTCATTAAATGCTTTCCATCTAGCCCACTGGCTATACCGTAATGCTCCTGCAGAAATTCTAGCAAGAGGGGGTTGTAGCGTCGCCGCCTACAAGCGCAGAGTGAGTAGGTGGCTTCTCAGTATTGGCACAGTGGCTGCAGGTGCTCTTTTGCAGTCTCGATACGTTTAAAATTATAGCATCTCTCAGTCGTCCTCACCTCTCAGTGAAATTTTTTTTAACACTTGATTTATTAAGTTTTTTTTATTAGATTGTCCCCTAAGCGTCGCAAATTATCGTCATTATTACTATAATAATAATTATTTTTTATTCCATCTTATTACACATATTTATAATACACAACTTTTGGTAATATTAATGTTTATTTAGAATTATACTGCGAAGGCAGAATGATCAACTGATAGCTTTCTATAAATTAATTTACTTTTCTGTCTAAATCGACTCCTCCATGCACACGGACGTATCGTCCAAGCATGGAGTAATATTCATTTACATTTATAATCTGTTTTTAAATTAATATTACATTTCTTACTCATCGCCTGAACTAGTTTTTATAAAATATTGTGTAATGTATCAAGTATTGAATAAATTGATTTGAATTTGAATATTTTCTATGTGATGGTCTTCCAGTTGTTACAGTCCAGTTTTGAATTTTTTTGAGTTTTCTATTATCTTGATGTGTGCAGGATGTAAATAGTGGAGACTCACAAAAGTTCATCAGCTGAGGCGCTGATAATCTGCAATTAAATTTTTTGTGAAACGTCACAACTAGCTGGTTCTAGGCTAAAACCTGCGCGTGATCTCTACTGTGTATTCCAGTATCCGTGGTAGCTATTATATAAATGATTCTTTCATAATGTGTCTGAATGTGAATGTGATTTGCAGGCACAACAGCTGCTAGCCGGTCAGCCGCTGACCACTGCACTACGCCAGGTGTCAGGCAAACAACTGACTGCACTGATGGCGCCTCTACTGCGCCTGCGCCAGGCCTGCCTGCATCCACAGCTAGTGCGGGGACAATTTGTGGCCATCAAGCACACTCTGCTCACCATGGTCGAGCTGCTCGAGCAGATGGTCGCCAAGGCTACCGTTGACGCCGAGGAGGCGATGCGGATGTTGGTGGCCAGCCTCAATGGTCTGGCTGGTGCTAGGTCAGTGCAGGCTGCCCAAGCAAAGAAGACATTCTGGCAAGATGGGAAAATTACTCCAGTTCGTTCAATATTGGTTCAGAAATTATAAATTTGTTCTCAATTTGTAGATCAGAATTTTTCCTACAATTTGAGACTAAATTTGTAATTTTTTGAACTAATATCGACCAAGCTGGAGTCAGATCAAACAGTTGCACAGTGTATACTCTGTTCAAGCAAACAAAGAAAACATTCTGACAAGATGGGAAAATGACTCCAGCTCGGTCAATAATGGCTCAAAAAGTATTAATCAAGTCTTAAATTGTAGGATTCATTCTGATCTAAATTCATCTGAGTAAATAAATATTCTGATAATATTTTAAACCAATATTTACCGAGCTGGAGTCATTTTACCAGACTATATCCACCCCATACTCATACACACACACACACACACACACACACACACACACACGCAAAAAAGCTTGTTTATTTCGTCTCAATTGATCGTGAATAGGGTATAGTTACTAACTTAAAGTTACTGGTTATTGTTAGATTTCCCATAGAAAAAATTGGTGGTTTGTGAAATATGTTTTCTCAATAAACAACTAATGTTTTTTAAGAAAGAGATTTCAATAGTTATTGAGAAAAAGAAAATCCATAAGAAGAGAATTAATAAATAAATAGAAAGTTGTTGTAAGTATTATCTAGGATGATTAAAAAGGTAAGATTTGTCAATCAGGTTATATTTAAAATTATTCATTCAATTTACTTCTAAAAAATCAAAAATTTGAATCAATTCTGCCGACCAAAGCTATTTTCTGCGCACGATGTCTACAAACGTAGATTTGGCGTTTTTTTTCTCAAAATTGTTTTAATTTTTCAGATTGTTAACAGGCGAGTCAGTTGAAGCAGTGAAAATGTATAGGCGAGTTTTGCATCTGGCACAAGAGTATGAAGGACGCTTAAAGATGGATACGCTACAGGTTTGTGAATGCTGGGTTCGATACTATAAAATATTTTCAAAGCTAAAAAAATGCTGAAATTTCTTTAGTTCCCCAGTAATCCGGATAGGCATAACTGCTTATGAGTCATGTAGTGCCGTGGCGTGGGTGGGGGGAGAACCTTTGTTTATTATTATTATTATTATTAGCCGTCAAGCTCCCAGATGGAAGACGCTGAGCAAAATTTGGTTCATTTTTTTGTTTTTCTTGTTCTTTTTATCAATCCACCAGTTTTTCATTTTCAGTGAGAACTCCGCTTTCCTTGCTTCACTCCATTTTGTTCCCACTCTTGGCACAGTCATCTCTGGTTTAACTTCCCATTTTTCAACCTTTTCTCTGAAACTGTTCCTGATGTATATTTCATCATTGTTAATGTTAGCAAGTACTAAGTCCTTCTTGACGTTTTTCATCCATGCACCTCCATTACTAAGGGTTGCTACATATGTCACTATTCTTTTTGTAAGTCTGTGATCTGGAAGCCTCATTATGTGACCATAAAATTTAAGGCGCCTTTTCCTGATCTCTGCTTCTATGAGTATTCTTCAACTTTGGCCGTTTTCTGTAGTCTATAACCATCTTCGGTCTTTCTTGGTCCAAGTATCTTTCTAATTATCTTTCTTTCTTCTTTTTTCAAATTTTCCGTATCTGTTTTCCTGCTAAGTGTTAGGGTTTCGCTGGCATACAACATTGTTGGCTTGATTACTGCGTTATAATGTTTGATTTTGGTATTGATAGACATGCATCTCTTATTATAAATATATTGCACTAACCCTAGGCCTTTACGAGCTTTCTGTCTCCTTTCATTTTGTGCATGTTTTTCTGAGATAATTTCACCAAGATATTTAAAGTATGGTATCTTCTTAATTGTTCCATATTTTGTTTGTAATTTAGTAACTTCTATATTTGATGTTGTGAAAACAGTTTTTTCAAATGATATTTGTAAGCCTACTTGTTCAGCACATTCTTTTAAAAATTCTATTTGTTTTATTGCACTTTCCAATGAATCTGACATTATAGCAAGGTCGTCTGCAAAAGCTAAGTATGGAATTTGAAGATTATTTTTCTTGGTTCCCAGCGAGATTGGCTTCCAGTGGTTCACCTCCTTCAGTTTCTTTTCCCATTCTTCCATTACTCTATCAAGAACTATGTTGAAGAGCAGTGGTGGCTTTGTTTATTATTATTATTCACAAGTTACTGTATTCTTTAAATTACATTTCAATGTGTCTCGGTACCACATGTACTTAATATGATATTTTTCAATTTTTTCAATTATTTTGTAATCATACATTATAAAAGCAGGGCATTTAGTTTTTTTCAAGATCGTGCATTCGATTTCCATGAATTAAACTTTGAAACTTTAAAAATGAACATAAAGGTATAGTCTGTTCAAGCAAAGAAGATCCTCTGGCAATATGGGAAAATACTCAAGCTCGGTCAATTTCGGTTCAAAAATTATAAATTTGGTCTCAAATTGTAGATTAGAATGTTTCCTACAATTTGAGACCAAATCAATAATTCTTGAACAAATATTGATGGAGCTGGAGTCATTTTCCCATCTTGCCAGAGGGTCTTCTTTGCTTGGACAGGCTGTACCTAGAATTCATACTTAAACACCGACGAATAAGTCTTGTAGAGGTATTCCGGTAACTGTGTTATGTGTATTCTTCCATTTCTATGTAATTCACTTTTTTCGGAATTATTATTATCGTATGGCTCATTTGTGGGGAGTTCCACAGCCGACATAACCACAATTCCCCATGATGAGAAATTATTAGATTAGATTATATTAGATTTCTTTATTCATATAGACAATAACAATACATTCACGCTTTAATTCTAGATTGCTTAAATAAAGTACGTAATAATATAAAGGAGTAAGTGTATTTCTATTATACAGAAATGAATATACAGTAGCTATTACTTCTTTATAAACGTCACGAGCTGAAAACTTAGTAACATTATTCAACAAGCACGGATACACATGAACGCGAAATTATAGAAATTTTATAAAAATATATTTAATTCGCAATCTTTTAAATTACGACTGAATAATTGTCTAGATGAAAAGGCGAAGTTTGGACATAAAGATGTCCATTCTTGGGAAAGGACAACAAAGATGTCCTTTCCATTAACACTTGGCCTTAATTATTGTGGTAGTTCTTGATTTTAAACTTATTATAATATACTATAATATATTATACTGAATAATGAAGACTAATATTTTGTATTTGACAGAAAATTCACACAATGTTTAATCTGGCGTCAGTGCTGGAGTCGGATGGTGGGTCGGCGGCCCCGCCCACCCTGCGAGATGCCACTTTATTGGACGACGTCAAAGCAATGGAGACAGACTACCTCAATAGGTAAACGACAATAATTGACATTTGAAATTAGAAATAAGTCCAATTTTTAATTCTAACTCTTGACACTAACTTGAAAGAAACCTATTACAGAAACAATTTCATATTAATCTATCTGTAATATACAGAGTGTTTCAGGAGGAATGTGCAATACTTCTCAGGCTAATTCTCTACACCAATTGGACGAAAAAGTTCCAAAAATGCTTTGTTGTCGGGATAACAATGGCAGAAAATTGGCATTTTCAAAAAATATGATTTTTTCTAATTTTTATAGGTTTTATTTAGGTTCAAAAACTAGCTGGGAATTTCAATGAAACCAGTTTGAAGTTTGTAACTCTAATGGTTTTTGAGATAATGACAAAAATTTCCATGGGACAAACCCCAAAAACGCTTTGTTACCGAGATAGCAATGGTGTAAATTTTAGATTTTTTTAAATATTAATTTTTTAGAGGGTTTACTCAGGTTCTAAGATAATAAAGTTCCTATGTAAAATTAGCTAAGGAATTCAATGAAACCGGTTTGAAGTTTGTAACTTAAACGGTTATTGATATAATTGGAAAAATGTACTAAAACCGCCATTTTTCAACAATCAAGGATTATAGCTGGATGAAAAACCATAAATTTGTATTTTTTATTAATGGAAGTTGAAGAGAGTCGGATCCTGAAGAAAAAGTTGGGCTGCAATTGTGTAAATCTTACCCAAATCTTAGGAATCGGGATCTAAAATCGAAAAATACACAGAACATAGCACAAGTAGAAAATCTGTGTTTGGAAACGTTCAAACAGTATTCATAACAGAAGTTGGAGTTGAATTATTTATGATATCTCAAATAATAATCCAAGTATAAATTTATTTGTAATTAATCAAGAAATTATAAGAAGAGCCTACATAGGCAAACATTGACATTTTCACTGCCAACAAACAAGTTCAACTTATGCTGACAGTGCCTAAATGTCTCATGTTTATAAAATGACAATCTATGTTCTGTTTATTTCTATATATAAAAGCGAAATGGCACTGACTGATTCATTCATTCATTCATTCATCACCAGAACTAAAAATCCACTGAACCGAATGCGTTCAAATTTGGCAGGCATGTTCAGTTGGACGTTTAGACGCGCGCTAAGAACGGATTTTAAAAACTTTTCAAGGATACGCCAAATATTTTAGTTTTTCTATAGTTTTTCAACGTTTTCTTCATTTTTTCGAGAACCAATCGGTAGAAAATGTTGATATTTGGTGGGCAGGTTCAGATAAGGTATAGAAATGTTGTGTTGAAATATTTTTGCAATCCGTTCAAGATTACGCCAGTAATCAGGTTTTCAAAATTGTAGATGTGTTGCGGGTTGCATATCTTCTGCCTTGATACGACCAATCCTAACTGTAAATTTAATGGTTCAGCGAGATTTTAGATGAACTAATTTGAAAGATCAAGTTTGAATCATTGAATCAAGTTTCAAAGTATATATACTTCCGATATACTTCCCAAGGTTACGCTTAATATTAGCGTTTTACTATTTTTTGGAATTTTCGTAGGTTTTCTTAGATTTTTCTAGAACAAATTGGCAGAAAATGTTGAAAATAGGTGAACAGGTCCAGATCAGGTGTAGAAATGCTGAAATAAATTTCGAATCCCTTCTGAACGGAATTTGCAGGCGAGCGAAGCGAGCCTGTTTGTCTCAGCTGTCACTGACAGAGGTTTTGCAGGCGAGCGAAGCGAGCCTGTTTGACTTACTTACACTGCCTATACTGTCGGGGGTCCAGGGGGCGGAGCCTCCTGGCTAGGCGGAGAAGGCGAGCGAAGCGAGCCTGCCGGCTAGTTTCTATATATTTTCAAATTATCTTGTGAATTGTTTTATGTTTCAATTGTAAAATATGTTTCTTTTGGCAGATAAATAAATTCAAATTGCCTTTGCGTAGACTCGAGTTGAGTTTATTTTGATGAATATTATCGTATAAAAAAAAATAATTGAACGTTTTCAAATCATATTGCGTGAAAATAATATTAGTGAAAAATAAATAAATTGTTAAATAAATAATAGTGGAAATAAAATAAATAATAATCAACAGGCGGCTGGGAGATGTGGCAGGCAACAAGTGTGCGCTACAAGCGCTCGCTGACAAGTTGCCAGGTGGTTGCAACATGTTGCTGAGGTGTGACTGGTGGAGCGACATGCTGCGACACATGGACACGCAACAGCTAGTGCATAAGATACAAGTGGAGTTCGAGCATAGCAAGGGACCGCTTAAGACGTTGCTGAAGAAGTGAGTTGTTTTGAAAGTTATCTTCCACTCTATTAAAATTTTAATTAAGGTTAAAGTTTGTTAACTATTTTTTGGCTTTAAAATTTTAAGTGAGAATCGATAATTTCAAATCATTTTAGATATTTTCGATGCTGTTTTGAATCATTTACCAATCTTTCAAATGTTAAATTTATAAATCTTGGTTTTTTATTCTTGTGAGTTGAAATTTGTGAGCATAGTGAAAGTGGACATTGTGGATAGACATATAACCTACATCTTAAACCTTCATCGTCATCATTCATCCTTTGCTTAAAATACTTGGAAACCAAGTCGCAATTGTAAAGAAAGAATAAAGAATGATTTTACAGTGTTAGTATGAATGATGGGCCCATTTTCAAACTTGGCAACTATTCAAGTAAAAATGCAAAATGGACAATCTATGAAATTCTATTTGAAAAAAAATACAAATTGAAGGTCAATGGATCTATAGGGTTAGTATGAATGATGGACCCATTTTCAAAACTAGGCAATTAATTGAGTTAAAATTCAAAATGGACAATCTATAATATTCTATTTAAAAAATTTACAAATTAAGGGTCAATGAATCTATTATAAATTATGGACCCATTTTAAAAACTTGCTAACTGGTAATTCAAGTAAAAATTCAAAATGGACAATCTTTCAATGGAAAGAGAAAATGTTTAATACCTTTTAAGTGCTATACTGTACTTAGAAAACGTGATCCTAAACTTCAACAGGCTGCCCAAGCAAAGCTCGGTCAATATTGGTTAAATAATTATAAATTTGGTCTCAAATTGTGGATCAGAATGTTTCCTACAATTTAAAACCTGATGTTCAATTTTTTAATCAATATTTACCTAACTAGAGTCATTTTCCCATCTTGTCAGACCGTAGACTCTAGCTTGGTCAATATTGATTGAAAAATTATCAATTTGGTCTCAAATTGTATAGCGGAATGTGTTAAATAGTTAATCATTTTCCTATCTTGCCAGAATGTCGTCTTTGCTTGAACAGACTATACAGACTGAATTATTTATTAGGCGTTTTTCTCAGAACTTTGGTGTAATCTATTTCTAAATTTAAAATAGTTTGTCTTATACTTTTGTGGTAAAAACCGCAACATAATCTTAATTTGGACTTTTATCATAAATTGGTTGAGGAACAGTTTCGGACATTATGTCTGTCTGTTTTACTCACCTTTGTATTTTATTGATTTGATAAATGATTGATTAAATATATAAATAAATAAATAAATAAATAAATAAATAAATAAATAGATAATAGATGAATAAATAAATAAATAAATAATAGATAAATAAATAAATAAATATACTCCTTTACTAATTTACTACTTTTTTATGTTGTTGTAGAAGTAGGAACATATTGTTTTTTGTATTTATGAATACCGATAATAATTTTGAATTTTTTTTCATTAAGGATGAGCGGAGTGATGGCACTAATGCATGAGTTGTCTGAATGGCAAAAATCGATAGTCGAAACGCGACAGAGTGTAATCGACCAAATCAAACAGCTGGAGGAAATTCCCACCGCCGTTATGGCCGGCCATGCTGTCAACTGCCATCTTAGAAATAAGAAGCCGGCTAACGTAGACAGAAGGTAAGATTCGAATCTTAAAAAAAAACTTATTTTTTTGTCTTCATCCTACTTGAACAGTTGATAATTATACAGAGTGAATTCCTCAAAGTAGCAAACATGGATATAATGCAAACGGCATGAGATATCAATGTGGGACCTCAAACGTACATTATACAGGGTGTTTCAGGAGGAATGTGCAATACTTCTCAAGCTGCTTCCTTACACCAAGTAGACAAAAAAGTTCCATGGGACCAATCCCCAAAAACGCTTTGTTACCGAGATAACAATGGCGGAAAATTGAGATTTTTTAAAATATATTAATTTTTCTTATTTTTTAGAGGCTTTAGTGAGCTTCTAAAATAATCAATTCCTAGGTAAAATTAGCTGAGGAATTCAATGAAACCAGTTCCAAGTTTGTAACTTGAATGGTTATTGAGATAATTGGAACAATATGCTGAAAACGCCATTTTTCAACAATGAGGGTTATAATGGATAAGGAATCATAAAATCGTATTTTTCATTAATCGAAGTTGAAGAGAGTCGGATTCTGAAGAAAAAGTTAAATAGCGGCGATTGTGTAAATCTTACCCAAATCTCAGAAATAGCGATCGAAAAATTGACAAAACATGGCACAAGTGATAATTTTGTGTATAGTAGCGATTTTGCTTTTTTTCGATCGCTATTTCTGGGATTTGGGTGAGATTTACTCAATCGCCGCCATTCAACTTTTTCCTCAGAATCCCATTCTCTTCAACTTCCATTAATAAAAAATACAATTTTATGATTCCTTATCCAGTTATAACCCTTATTGTTGAAAAATGGCGTTTTTCAGCATATTTTTCCAATTATCTCAATTTATCTCATTTGTCTACTTGGTGTAAGGAATCAGCCTAAGAAGTATTGCACATTCCTCCTGAAACACCCTGTATAACACCGTTAATGTTTCCTTTATCTTAGGGCTACTTTATTACTGATTTTTATTTTAAATGTTAATCTCAGTACCCTTTTTCCAATTATTTTTATTCATGCATAACATTTTTCGACTGGAAATGAATTTCCATTTGAAAATGACTATTAATGGTCGAAACATGTTATGCATGAATAAAAATAATTGGAAAAAGGGCACTGAGATTAACATTTAAAATAAAAACATTATATAAAACTGTTCTTTACTTCTTCAGGTAATAAAAATTTTTTTTCGCCATCTTGGATCCGCCATATTGAATCCAACTTCACTTTTTGAAATTAGAAGCTGGACATATAATACATGAATTCGATGCATTTTTTCAAGTTATTCTTCTTTTTTAATCAGAGATCTTCACTATAAATCAGTTAATAACTCCAAAATGGTTTGACCTATCAATGTGCGGTTTTTGCCATTCATTTTGGATTGAAATTCTGTATCGAAATCATGTATCACATAACCACATCGGTTACTTTACAAATTTACTCCGCCATCTTGGATCTGTGGTAATTAAAATAAATAATAATTTAGGCGTAAGATCGCCATACGACATACGAAACCGCCTAAATTTTGGTTTGCTATTCATCTTTCTATGATTTCTATAGCCCTTTTTCATCTTTTTACCTCATTTTTCTACACCTCAAACTTCTACAGCTCTTCTCATCTCTACTCTTTTTAAATAAATAAATAAATAAATTTTATTTACTCAAGAATTTGTTACACAAACATGGAGTATTGTCAGAATATATTTTCAGTTTCAGACCTCAATAGATTTCAGATCAGTCTTATAGTTTTAGAAACATAACATTTCTAGTTGAAAGCTCTAATCAATATCAAAAGTTTTCACAAAATAAAGTAAATGGCTCAGATAATATTGCAAACAGATAACATAGCCAGAATTTATATCACAGTAAACAAGAAACATACATTTAGAACATCTATATCACAGTTCAATGAAAAATCACAGCCTACATGTCAAACTCAGCTTCATTTAGAAACTCAACAACAGAATAGAATGGTTTCATCTCAAACCATTTTTGAAGTCTACTCTTATATTCATTGTAAGGAGCAATTCTTACATTGAGAGGCAACCTATTATATAATTTTATACCACCAACAAGCCAGTGATCTTGTGTCTTTTTAAGTCTACACCGAGGGACATTAATAATATGACTAGATCTCACATTAAAGCTGTGCAAAGAGCCACGTTCATCATAGTTTAAAATGGTTTTCTTAACATGTATTAAAGCTGTTAATATGTACAGGCTGTGAACAGTCAATAATTTCAATTGTATAAAAAGAGGTCGACAAGATTCTCTGGGACCCTTTCCCAACATAGCTCTTAAAGCTCGCTTTTGACAAATTAGAATTTCTTTTACAGAGGAAGAATGGCCCCATAGTTTAAGACCATATTCTATGTGACACTGAAACAAAGCTATGTACACAGTTCTCAATTTATCTAGAGGAATAGTGTCTCTAAGTTTCTGGAGAGCATAAGTAACTCTAGACAATTTATTACAAACACCATTCACATGAGATTTCCAGTCCAATTTTGAGTCAAGATGGATCCCAAGTAGTTTTACAAATGGTACCTGATTGGCGAGTCCACCCTTAGACCACAGATAATTCGTTGAGTTTTTGTCTCATTGAGAAGCAGCCCGTTTTCAGAAAACCATGATGCTGTCTGTTGAAAAGAATCATCTTCAACCTGCTTCAACATCTGCAGATCAGCATGACTTTAGATTAGTGTTGTGTCATCGGCGTAGAGTACTCTGTTCTGCAGGGGACGCTTGATGGCAGGTCATTTCTTCCATAATTTCTATAGCTCTTTTTCCTTGTTGCCAGATGCCTGATATGTCGCATAGAACATGAGCTGAAACAGTATGAGTCTCTCATATTCTGGATTATGAATAAGGAAGACTCGAAATCAAAGTCTAAAGAAAAACAGTCGGAGGAAGAGAAGCAGCAGTTAGCAGCGCAGTCTAGCGGCGTGGATGCAAAGCAGCAGAGCGCTGTTGGACTGGAGAATCTAGAGAACAATACTATTTTCGAAGTCTACAATGTGGGGACTTGGAAACCATCACAGCACGAGCAGATAATTAGATGTGCGTTCAAATTTCAGTTTTTTAGTTGAGATTTTTCGGTCATTGAGTGGTTTTGAAGGTGATATTGTGGTAGTTATCCTGATCCATAATAAAAGAAAACACAAGATGTTGTCAAACCACAGATTTATTAAAAAAAAAATCGAGTTACCGGTTTCGGTTGTTACACCAGTGGTGAACCAGAGTTTACTAGAGATTGATAATGATGTAACAACCAGAGTTTACCGAAGATTTGATAATGGTGTAACAACCGAAACCGTTATTTCGATTAAAAAAATCTGTGGTTTGACAACATCTTGTCTTTTTATTTAACAATTTAAGATTTTTTGGCCATTGAGTGTCATACTTTTGATTGATTTGCTCGCTCAGTAAAATTCACCATACTTTTGCTAAATCTCATTAGAATTAACATTGAAATTGTTTTTGTTTTGTTTTTCTGACGGTGCAGCCCACATGAGCTCATAGGCTTGTGCGTGGGTGATGAGATGAATGATAATGATGAGAAATGACGACTACTTGTTAGGCCGGTATTACACGATAATGTTTCTACGTAAATAATAATAATATACGTGTAACCTGGCTGGCTCAGGTCTGGTGTCATAGTTTTCAGGTCGCTCCTGATCAATTTCAGGGCCTCTGACATGACTTAACGAATTTTAGGTAGCCGGGACCGACGGCTTAACGTGTCCATCCGAAACACGGGGAAGTGGCCTGAGAAAAATTTCTGGTCTGAACTGGGTTTGAACCCGGGTCCTTTGGGTTGCAACCTCAGCACTTAACCCACTCAGCTTCGCCGCCCCCATTTATGGAATATATGTCATACGTAAAGACTGTCCAAGCATAGAAGACATTCTGGTAAAATGGGAGAATGGCTCCAGCTCAGTCAATATTGGTTCAAAAATTATAAATTTTGTTTTGAATTGTAGGAAACATTCTGCTCTACAATTTGAGACCAAATTTATTATTATTGAACGAGCTGGAGTCATTTTCCATCTCTCCAGAATTTTTTCTTCGCTTACACAGACCATAGATCAAATGAAATGAGATGAAAATAAAAAATCATATTCTTATCCATGGTTATATTATGTCATATAAATATAACCGTGTAATACCGGCCTTAGTTGGTCTGGACCTACAGCTTATCGTCTCCTCCAAAAGACGGAGTGGCCGTATTTATGAGATGGTGTTGTGACCAAAGAATTTTGTCCCGGTCGGGACTCGAACTCGGGTCCACCTGGTTGTCAGACGAACGTATTATCACTTTCTCCAACGAATCACCTCGTATATGATATACGCAAATCATAATTATTTTGTTGTATTGAGATATTGGCTTCTTAGGATTTACATCCACTGACAGTTCTATCGTTCACAGCTGATAGTTCAGCTATGTTTACAGCTGTTTACAGCTATGTTGGACTGCCAGTTCCCCCATCAACTACAAGTTTTCGACTGTCACAGTGTTTGTTGGTGGCTCGTTGGAGGAGTGATAAAGCGCCGGTCTGATAACCAGGTGGACCCTGGTTCAAGTTTCAAGCGGGGAAACAATTTTTGACCACAGCACAATCACATAAATACGTTCCACCCCGTCTTTCGGAGGAGACGATAAGCCGTCGGTCCCGACTACCTAAAAAAGTAGTCGTCATCTCTCATCCATTTCATTACCCACGCACAAGCCTATGAGCTCATGTGGGCTTCACCCTCATAAACAAAAAAAAAAAAAAATTGACTGGGGATGTGGATCCTTACCAAAACTTTTTCATTTGCCATTGTTATTTCTTATCAGTCTAAAGCTTTGAAAGCAAAATGAAGAGTGAAGATACTATTCCAAAAGTTGGAGAATGTACCGTATGCTTAATGTTGGTTTTCTTGAGTTCATTTGGAATATAAGTGAATAAGTTCAGGTGTTGTTCAAGTTTTGAATGACTTTTTTGTGTTTGTTTCAATTGGAAAATTTGTTCTTTTCCTTATTTCTTACATTACTTAGGCCGCTATTACACAATAATAGTTCTATGTCATACATCTATTATCAAAGATATTATAATATGTTCTCTATAGGAGAACATATGACATCGAATATGATCATTTATAATATTTGGTTCATTACACGGTAATATTTCATCATCACAGATGTTTGATAATAGAAATATATGTCATAGAACTATTATCGTGTAATACCCGCCTTACTAGAACTGTACAATACATTGTATTATTCACTGCAATACTTACTAGATCATTATTATTTTGTTAAAATTATTCTATTATACACTTGGTCATATTCATGTGACTATTTCCGACTTTCCGGCTGGCGATCATGTGATCAAGCCGTAAATGTGTGTTTATAATTGTAGTATTCATAGGGCCGGTTTCTCCAAATACGTTCAACTGAAATTTTAGTTCAAACTATGAGCTGTCAGTGTATGGTCACTTTTATTAACTTGTGTTTCAATTGAGCCAGCTGATGGTTTAATCCAAAATTCAGATTAACTTTTTTGGAGAAACCGGCCCATAATGTAATTGAGTATGGAAGCATTTTTCTATTCTATTCTAGTGATTTACAACAGCTGTAGCAAACGTATGATGAAACGAGAGTGGACGGAAGAGTCACAGGCCCAGTTCAGCGCACTAGACACATTGCGCAAGGAATTTCGACGATTGAGATTGCTCTGGAGTCAAATTTCTGATCATGTTAGTGAAATTATATCTCTCAAATTTATTTATATCTAGCTGACTATACTCACGATTACTTGAGAGGAAATAATCTTTTGCATGTGTATGTGTGTAAAGGTAGATCTTCTTCTATGCGAAACAATCGGCCGCAGTCGAACAGCTGTAGCCAATCACAGCTGAAGACAAGGGTCTTGAGACGAGACAAGTGTTTATTTCGTCTCAAGTGATCGTGAATAGGGTATAGTCAATTGACTAGATTGATTAATTATATAGACAGTTGACTAGATTAGTAAACTCTCTTTTTAATTTATTTAAAGCTAGGTTGTCACTTATGCATTGTCATAGAGTTACATTGAATTTCCTTAGAACTAAATAAAACAACACAGCAAACGAAAAGAGGGAGATGAATTAGTCCTGTCTCACTCTAATAAAACTTTCGATAAAAAAAGCAGGCATAAGCTTAAAGAGTTGATGAACCTTATTCTCTTGTGATAAGATTTTCGTATTTTGTATATTAATTTGATTAATTGGTTAATAGATTTTTCCAATTTTCAATTTATTATTATAAAAACACACAAAGAACAAAATAAATATAATAAATTGAAAAAAATTATCATTTTAATTTCTTCTTTTGTCTTCATCCTACTTGAACTGTTGATGATAGTAAGCTTAAAAACTTAGTAGATACTAGTGACTTTCACTTTGACAACTGTTGTATCTACTAGTATTTACTAAGTTTTTGAGCTTATTATCATTTTATATAAATTATTATTTATTTATTATAATAATTATCAAATAGATTACTGGTAATGTGATATGATCTGTGTTGACAGGTGGCTGCTAGCGATGAGCTGGCCATGTGTAAGCTTCGGCTGAGACTGGTCACCACCGATGAGTATTTTGCCAATCAGCAGGCCACAGCTGCAGCAGCTGAAGCAGCGGGAAGCAGTCGCCGAAAACGAAAACCGCAGCCGAAAGTCAACGAGAACGAAAAACGCAACGTCATCTGCCCGTTGATGGTAATGTAGTTGTCAGACGACAGTGTATCAAGATAGGTCAAAATTCATTAAGAATGTTTTACTAGGGAAGTGCATGCGGATGCAGCTGCAAATTGAGCGGAGCGAGCTTTCTATTTGTCAAAAAGTGTTTGAAGCAGGGACTCAGAAAGTTGATCCCGGAATTTTAATCCTAACTGAACAACGAATGGTGAAAGTTGCTCAAAATGTATCTTTATTCTTGCGCACTTGCCACTGAGTGTTCGGTATCGACGTCTGTGAGTTACTTATATACTTACTCATATAATTACTATATACATCTTATATACAATTAACAATGAAATACAGCGAAAAAATAGGTTATTTACCTGCGACTCACTAAATCGTTCGCTAATTTACGAAATTCGAACAGGGAGAAACCAGAAGATATCCAAGTGCTGAGAACAACTATTGAAGATTCTCTGCGCTCTATCAAGAGGTGAGTTATAATGGCTCACTGTACTGAAGCGAGAGATATGAAAAGAAAATTCTGAACGCCGAGAAATTGTATTGAAAATTGTAAATATTGCATGCCACTCTAATCCTTCACTTGAAGGAAGCTCAGCTGTATTAGAAGGAAGCTCAGCTGGGGTCTTAGACGAGACGTGTACAAGTCGCTTTTTACAAGTCACCTGTAAAGTCGCTTTTTACTTGCCAGCTTCTACTTACCTTGGAGGCGCTTGTGGGCGTTTAGACAAATTATTAAGAAGTCACTTTTAAATATTGGCTTGTCGCAACAGCTGTTGCAGTCATCTGTTTATTTTCAAGAGAAATTTCAAACAAGTAGATTAATGAGAGAAATAGAGGAGATAGTCAATGGCTGTAGTAAATAGGTTTCAAAACTTTTCTCTAGGAGCGCTGTAGTAGAAAGGTTTCAAACTTGTCACTAGGAGCGCTGTAGACTGTCACGTGACCTCCTACAAGCTGGTAAGTTCACAAGTCACTTTCTACATTCTGAACACGCTCAGAATGTAGCTTGTTACTTACCTGAGGCTTGCTAATGTCCTTTAACCTGGCTTGTTGGTGTTTAAACGACACGCTCGTCTACGACCCCCTTATGGGACTTTATAATACACTCAAAGCCAATCATATTTTCCCCCTGTAATCATTTTTTTTACATTAATTCATCTGAAATATCTTAGCCGAGTTAAATTGAAGTCTATCAATTGAAGTAGATATTTGTGATAATTTTTCTATTGAATGTCATATCACATGTTTCAGTAATATTAACGTGACTATAGTATCAAATAATATGTATAGTAATAATTTGTAAGTCAATCCTCTCTTCCTTTTTTCGTCCTTAATATGAATTTTTTTTAAATGCTTTATAGCATATAACCTGGTCGTTCATGTCTGCTATCACCATGGCAAGTTTGAATGAAATCGGTCGAGCGGTTCCGGAGGAGTATCATTACAAAAAGTGACTTTCCTAATCCATTAGAGCTTCGCTCAATAATACTGTATGTCATCTGTGCGAGAGTCAGAGATCATGTTATAGTCTTCCCAAGCAAAGAAGACCCTCTGGCAAGATAGGAAAATTTGGCAAGCTTGGTCAATATTTTTTCAAGAATTTTAAATGTGGTCTTAATAGTAAATCAAATTGTTTCCAATAATTTTAGATCAAATTGATAATTTTTGAACCAATATTGAGTCATTTTCCCATCCTGCCAGAGGGTCTTCTTTGATTAGATAGACTATTCCTAGGACGAGCCAATCATAGAGAGCCTCCTTCGCTAAGCCTCGTGCTAAAAAGCTAATCGAAAAAGCCCAATATTTGATTTTAGTGTATTTTTGTTTGTTTCAGTTGGATACAGTGTTAGACCAGTTGCAAGCGGAGGTGGCTGTCAACGAAAGTGCACTGAGGAAGGCGGCTGGCACCCTTCAATATTTGCACAATCTGCAGAAAAATGGTGACAAACAAACTGAGCCCTGTCCTGTATGTCACTGTCAGCTCACTGATTCCGTAAGTTACTACTGAAACATTGTCTCAAAAGCCCATGAAGGCCTAGACCTACCAGCTGGTTGCCAGTTTCATATTCACTCCACTATACAGTTCGTCCAAGCAAAGAAGACACCCCAGAAGACGGGAAAACGATTCCAGCCCGACCAATACCGGCCTAAAAGCCATAAACTCTCAAACAGAACTCACAGTCCCCGAACAATCACCGATCAATCCGAAGCTACCTAGCCAAAATGACTTCCCCGCCCGCACATACCATACAGAAAGCGAATAATCATCAACCAAAATAGAGGTAACGTGTGGTTAGCACGTTGATCCTCTCAACCATAAGCCAGTCTTCACAACCAAGTGAAGGCGCAGAACACCTTTGTATAACATTCAGTTAATCAGTTAAAGTGTAATGCATCAATTAATATTACTCAAGAGACAATAAACGACTGACTGTCTTTACTAACGACAGCCAATCTCCCAAAGGAGGGTTGAATAAATAAGTAAAAATGAAAATGAACAATCTTTATACCAGTGGAAAGAGAAAATTTTGAAGTATTTTTTTATACTTTTCAAGTGGTATACTTAATAAACATATTCTTAAACTGTAAACAGTCACACAAACTTCTACAGTCTGTCCAAGCAAAGAAGACGGTCTGGCAAGATGGAAAATGACTCCAGCTCGGTCAATATTGATTCAAGAATTAAACATATGATTTAAAATTGTAGGAAACATTTTCATCTACAATTTGAGATCACATTTATAATTATTGAACCAATATTGACCGAGATAGAGTCATTTTCCCATCTTATCAAAATAAGAGATAAAACACACATCACCCGAATGTAGAATGTCGATAAAGGACTCCCTACACTATGTCAGTGGGTGCAATCTTAACATAGTTCGCAGAACTTTTTTCCTTAAATGAAAATTCTTCGAGTTTAATGTTTCTAGTGTGCAATAATTGAAAATGAATTTGAATTCAACTGAATTGGTCGTGTACCAAATAAACAGTGTAGAAAATTGACAAAATCTGTGTGTTTATTTCATCATGAATTTGAATGGTTTTGGTTACAGTGGTCGGTTCTGAAATGCGGCCACTGCTACTGCTACGACTGTATCCACACGCTGACCGGAGGCTTTTCCCGGGAGTCCATCAAGTGCGCGGTGTGTCGCGAGAACACGCTCACGTTGGATGTGTCGCACATTGAGGCGCGACACACGACAGTGGCGCATGCGCAGATCAAGGGCTCATTCACCACCAAGGTCAGTACACTGGAGAACTGTTTAATTGACTTTTAATTCTTCTACTGTTAAATAAAACATATACACCTTAAATAAGGCCATGACCTCAAAAGTGGCTATAGTCTGTCCAAGCAAAGAAGAGCCTCTGACAAGATGGGAAAATGACTCCAGCTTGGACAATATTTGTTCAAGAATTATAAATATGGTCTTAATAGTAGATCAAATTATTACCTACCATTTGAGATAAAATTCATAATTTTCGAACCAATATTGACCGAGCTTGGGTCATTCTCCCATCTTGCCAGAAGGTCTTCTTTGCTTGGATAGACTATGAGGAGTTGGAAAATCGGTCCATTTAAAAGCATTTTCAAATGAGCTGTTTCAACGGATGCGTTTCTCAGATTTGATCAGCTACAAATCATAACTATCTTAAAACTTTATTGTGTAATTCCAATCTTTTATGCTAATTTCGATCATGATCCAGTTCAGAAAACCCAAGAGGAATTCCATGAGAAGAGTTTCATGATCATATTTCATTAAAATGATGCTCAATGAGAGAAAACTTGCATGATTTGTAACTTTAATCAATGCTGTCATATGGGTAGATTGTATCTACGATGCAATGTTTCGAATTCATTAGGCCTGGTCCTTCTATGAGAGGGGTATGCACTATGTACCTATGTACATCAACTATTGTTAGTGTTCATAAGGCCGGTATTACACGATAATATTCCTATCATCATAGTTGATCATATTGAAAGAGATGAAAATACGAAATCATATTTTCATTTCTTTCCATATGATCGACTATGATCATAGAACTACTATCGTGTAATACCGGCCTAAGAGGATATAACCTTATATACTTAGAGTATATACCTAGGAGACGTATATAAATTAAATGAATTTTAATGTTTAAAGGAGGCATTATCCTTTCTTGCTTATTGATTAAAAAAGATGAGTAAATTTCTAAACAAATGAATAAAAATCAAATTCATTTATTCAACATATAAACAAACATTAATTTATAATTCCAAAATAGAAGTACTACAAAAAGATCAAAATTAATTCAATCATCGATACAAATTATTATTAATAATTATTATATTATTAATCATTTATAGATACAAAAGTGAAACGGGAATAACGCCCAAAATGTTCCTCAACCAATTTATACTATAAAAGTCCAAACCAACGAATATGTCTTGATTTCCACATCAATAGAGAATCTTATATACAAGTTTGAAATAAATAATATGTTGAGGGATAATATCCAGTTTTTAAATTTTTTTATGATTCTTGTCTTTCTTTTTAATATTATCTCTTCTCTTTTTTCCTCTTCTTTCACCTATTTCTTGTCTTAATCTTTCCTTCTCATTCTCTTATTTGCTATACTTTTTTTATTTATTTTTATCCTGTTGATTCATTAGAATTAGTTTTATTGATTATAAAAATATTACCAACTCTGTCCTAGCAAAGAAGAAATTCAGGCAAGATGGGAAAATGACTCCAGCTCGGTCGATATTGGTACAAGACTAATAAATTTGATTTCAAATTGTAGATCAGAATGTTTCCTACAAGTTGAGACCAAATTTATAATTTTTGAGCCAATTTTGACCAAGCTGGAGTCATTTTCCCATCTTGCCAGAGGGTCTTCTTTGCTTGGACAGACTATACCTCTGCACAGGATTTTTCTCTTGAAGGTGATTGGGGTTTGCTTTTAAGTTTAAAATTTTAATAATAATAATAATAATAATAATAGTATTTAGTTGTGTTTTTTTTAACCAATTTAAAAATAAATTCATTCGATTTTTTCAATGAACTAAGAAAAACTTGGTGCAAAAAATAGCAGATAACCTATATTTCCTTTAATCTTAGGGCTACTTTATCAATGTTTTTAATTCAAATAAAAATTGCAGTACCCTTTTCAAATTATTTTTTATTTAAGCATTTATTTCAAATTCTATTCATTTATTTAGTGTATGGCTTTCAATTGTGGGGAGACCCAAGGGTTGTTCCACTTCGCCAGATAACCTCATTTTCCACAAACGTAGACTTGAGTTGTAGTTCTTTCAAAAAGTTCATTTGAAAACATAATTTTTTATTTCAAAACATTGTTGACTACTAAAACTGAAGCACTTCACAAAATCACTACACCATAGCCGATATATTGAATTTTCAAATATAAAATAAATTTGAAAAGGGTACTACGATTCTCATTTGAATTGAAAAACAGATGAACTGTTTGAGTGTGGCATGCGTACCTAAATCAATGGCGCGATTATTAGCTCATTCAAACACTTTTGAAGCTAGTGAAATTTTCCTTGCACACTATTGTTAATATTTGATACTACTTTTGTCGCACTTTCTTGATGATGGGATAAGTAGGCTATTTTGTAATTTATTCTGTGAATGTTTCCTTAGATTGAGGCGATGGTAGGGGAACTATTAGCTCTGCGCGCCAAGGAGCCAGATGTCAAAGTTCTCATTTTCTCGGTGTGGGATGGAGTTCTGAATGTACTGGCAGAAGCACTCGAACTCAATGAGGTAATCAACCAATGACTGTTCATATAAGAAATATTCTTATGGCTTTTAATGGTGGGTAGACCCTTACGGACAGGTTCCACCTCGCTGATGTGTACTTGGCCAAATACTGGTCACCTATCCAGGAGCAGTCCATAGTGTTCGAAGACGGGGAAATGAATCTTACTCGGTCAATTTTGGTTCAAAATTTGGTCTCAAATTGTGGGAAACTTTCTGATCTACAATTTTAGGGTAAATTTATAATTTTTCAACCTATATTGACCGAGCAGGAGTCTTTTCCCATCTGGGCAGAATGTTTTCTTTGCCTGGGCCCAATTTCACAAAGCAACAAGTCTTGTTATTAACCATGGTTACTGACAAGTACTTGAGATAACAAGTTGTTAATTACAGGCGTTTCACAAAGGAAATGAGCTACAAGTTTACAATTCTACAATTTGACAAGTGTTCCCATCCATCAGTGCCATCTGTATCGGTTCTCGATACTTTCTATAGTTTGCACTGATATAGTTTTGGTTGAAATTTGAAATATTGGTGGTAAAGATAGATTGATAAAATTGATTTCGAAAATAAATCAATCATTAGAAATCCAAATCGTTGAACCCTCATGTTATTTGGATTAAAAATAATAAATTAATGAGACATTTTCAATCCATTTAGATCCATTACTTAAACCAAAAAAAAAAATATTACACTGAGCTTGGAGTAGTCTCCCCTCATCTCACATGTTATAAACATAGCCTATATTCTACTGGTACTGATGATTTTTCTAATTTATTTAATTAATTTTTTTGACTCCTATTGGGCATAATAAAATGTACAAAGAAACAATATAAAATAGTTTTAATCATTGAAAATAATATTGAAGCCTTGAAAAGCATCTTTATTAACACTTGTAACTTACTTACTTAGGTCTATTCATAGGTAGAAATTTCATGGTTAATTACAAGTTTTTTTGACAAGACTTGTTCGTTACCATACCAACGTTCGTGAAACACTTTTCATAACCGGCGGAACGCTTGTAAAATTGTTAAAATTCACTTGTTATCACAAGTCTACAATTGTGCGCTCGTGAAACGCCTGTAATCAGCTGGATTAGTAAATTTGTTATAAATCATGGTTAGTGACAAGACTTGTTACGTTGTGAAATAGGGCCCTGGACAGACTATACTATAGTTGTGTCAAGAACAGAAGAGCCTTTGGCAACATGGCTGCCATTCACTGCTGCCAGTAGTCAAAATGAAAATTGTTCCAACATTACCAAATTTAGGAAGAAATAGTACAGGCTTGACTATTTTTCCTGTCTCAGTTCTTAATTATGTTAAGATTTGTGCTATCATATGTCAATAGTTTAATAAATAAATGAATAAAAAATATTTTCATTCGCGAAATCAATATGATTACGATTAGTCTAAAAACGGTAGGTTGGCTGAAGTGATTTTCCCTGGAATTCCAAGTTCTGCGCATGCGTAGTTACACTCTCACTTCCCTCCGCCATCTCTTCTGTTCTTGGCACAACTATAGCCTTGTTTGTATAGTCTGTCCCAGCAAAGAAGACCCTCTGGTAACATGAGAAAATGACTCCAACTCGGTCAATATTAGTTCAAAAATTATTGATTTGGTAGGAAACATTCTGATCTACAATTTGAGACCAAATCAATAATTTTTGAATTAGTATTGACCGAGCTAGAGTCATTTTCTCATCTTGCCTGATGGTCTTTTTCGCTTGGACAGACTATAACTTATTGTATACGATCCTTTGATTTTTGTGGTGCCTCAAATTGTCTTGGAATGTGTCTGGGAAAATGAATCAAGCTCGGTAAATTTTTGTTCAAAATTTGGTCTCAAATTGTAGGACAATTTCTAATTTACAAATTCAAATACAGCAAATCTATAGTTTTTCAACCAATAGTAACCGAGCAGGATTAATTTTCCCATCTTCCCCCAGACTGCCTTCTTTGCTTGAACAGAATATATACAAATTTCTTCTTTTGTGTTTATCCTACTTAAATTAATGATGGTAATAAGCTTATAACTTTTTTTTCTCTCTGTTAAAAGTGGACTCGCACACCATTCTTTTTGCTTGTTCTTCCTTCTGTATTCTTTCTTCCTTACTTTTTTCTCAACGTCCCACCCCTTCCCATTCCTTCATATCTCTTCATCCTACCTGCCTATTACATGGGAAACCATAGTTGGTTAGGTATTATTTCTTCTCTCTTTTCTTCCCAGCACACCCAACCATGAAGCCTGTGTTTTTGTTTAATGTGTCATTATTATGTATATTTGTTTTTTTTTTAATTTATTGTATTTATTTTTGTCTTATGTGTGATTTAATAAATTGAATTGAATTGAAACTTAGTAAATACGAATGAATTTCACTTTTACAACAGTACTCACGATTTTGTTTCGTGGCTTTGAGCCATATCTTCAGCGTACAAGGAGTAACTAGTGACACGAAACGCGTCCGATAAGCAACAAAATCTTGAGTACTATTGTAAAAGTGAAAGTTATTGGTATTTACCTAGTTATAAGCTTATTAAATACAAATGTATGATTCCAAATGTATAAGAATGTACAAATGTGTGAAGATCGTTCTCTGTATTGTATTTTTATGAATCTTTGAAATGTATAATAAAGAGGTGATGAATACTTTAAAATGAATGTTTTTATGCTGTGTGTGACAGATAGAGTACTGTCGCCTATCATCCGGAAGCAACGCTCGTCAGCAGTCGGCGTTGACGCGGTTTAAACGCGAGTCGCGCGTCTGCGTTCTGCTGATGCCACTACGTCTAGGCGCGCGCGGCCTAAACCTCACGCAGGCCACTCACGTGTTCCTCGCCGAGCCCTGCCTCAACCCGGCCGACCTGTTGCAGGCTGTCGGCAGGGTGCATCGTATAGGACAGACCAGGTACATTGTTCGAAACGCCAATCGTTCGAAAATACAATGAAAGTTGAAAAAATATGCTGTATTTTTGTAGTCTGTTCAAGCAAACAAAATTTCTGGTAAGATGGGAAAATGATTCCAGCTCAGTCAATATTGGTTCAAAAATTGTAAATGCGGTCTCAGTAGTAGATCAAATTGATAATTTTTGAACCAATATTGCCCGACCTTGAGTCATTTCCTATCTTGCCAGAGGGTCTTCTTTGCTTGGACAGACTATACAAGCAAAGAAACAATTCTGGTATGATGGGGAAAATGACTTCAGCTCGGACAATATTAGTTAAAAAATTATAAATTTACTCTAAAATTGTAGGAAACATTCTGATATACAGGTTTAGAGCACAATGAAAACCTTTGAAAAATTCATTGAAATATTGATCGAGCTGGAGTAATTTTCTCTTCTGTTCTTGGCACTACTATAGCCTTGTTTGTATTTTGGTTCTAAAATTATTGATTTGTTAGGAAACACTCGGATCTACATTTCCAAATCAATAATTTTTGAATCAATATTGACCGAGCTGGAGTCATTTTCACATCTTGTCAGAATGTCTTCTTTGCTTGACAGACTATGGTTCTTATTACAAAGTGAACATACTTAAAATCATTATTATATGATTTCTAGCCTTTTTTTTGTAAATCTAGCATATTATCGATTTGGGAGAATTTATGTATTGTTTTTCTCAATCCTCATTTAAACTATTATGAATTTTCTATGCTGCAGGGAAACATTTGTACACAAATTCGCTGTGAGAGGAACGATTGAAGAGAAAATGGTTACAGCAATGGAGGGAAGTGATTCGAAATGGGCGAAAGATAAGGTCACCGTTCAACAACTTCTTGACTTGTTTGTTCCTGTTGATAATAACAAACATTAAAACAAAATAAAAGTGATTCAAAAAGAGCGCCGGTTTGAATGCATCAAATTAGGAGGTTTATTCAAGCGAAAAAATAAAAGTAAATACATCAATATTGTGATAATTTTTTAAAATTAATTTTATTCATCTGTTTCTTAATTTTATTCAATGTTTGAAAAATTATGTCATGCATGAATCCTTCTTTACGGGGTTGGCACTCATTAACTCCATTCAAGTGATCCAAGGTTATTAGAATAAATTACCTATTCTAATTACCTTTCTAATAAATTACCTATTCTAATTACCTTAATGTGATCCACTATTGTAGTCTGGTTGAGCAAAGAAGGCATTCTGGCAAGACGGGAAAATAACTCCAGCTCAGTTAATTTTTGTTCAAAAATTATTATAAATTTGGTCTCAAATTGTAGAAAACATTCTGCTCTTCAAATTGAAACCAAGTTTATAATTTTTTAACCAATATTGACTGAGCTGTGGTCATTTTCCCATCTGCCAGCATGTATCTAGACTATAATAGTGACTTACATGAACATAGTTTAACACTGCCAGCACTGTTAAGTAGGACACATCCTTGACATAATTTTCATACATTAAATCGGAAAGTGAGATGATCATTTTGATGTATTTACTTCCAATTTTTCGGTAAATAACCCTCTTAATTTGATATATTAAAACCAGCACTTTTTTTTAATCACCTTATAGTTTGTAAAACCATATCCCCATTTGATTCCATTAATCATTACTATTCATGTAGTGACTTCTAAATTTTATCATGAATAATATTACTTTCACAACAATATTCAATGAAACAACTACAATATTCAATGGAACTTCTACAATATTCAGGAAATCATATTTAATAATGTTCGCCATTTGCCGAACCTCGTAATAAAGTCCCATGAGAACTATGTAATCTTTATTATTCTCTTGGAGCAGATAGCCCCGTCATTTATGGACAGAAATTTATATTCTATGTGTCATTGAAAAAATAATTCAATTCTCCAGGCACTCTACTTTCCAATTTTTTATTATAGTATTATACTGTACTAGAAATTAAAGTATTATTAATTAAGAATAAATTATCAAATTTTAATTATTTATGGACAGTAATATAATTTTAAAAAGTGAGAACTTCAGCACCTGGAGAATTGAATAATCTTTCCAATGACTCATAGAACTGGAATTGACGGCGCTATCTGCTATTCGATAAAAATTATTTGATGTGACATAATGTTGCTGTTCGTCTGTTGGCCGTCTGCTACCACCTATTCTTAAATTCTATTATTGAATGACTCAATTCTGTCAATGGTCCCGTATGGTTTTCTGATTAAAAACATTAATTAAATCATTCTGATTTGTGTACTATAACATTTAACTGCAATTGAATCACTTTAAAATCATTTGTTGAATATTTCGATTCTACTAGTAAATTCATACAAAAAACTTAGTCAGTGGATTGCCAAATCGTATTTCATTCTATATAATCACATACAAATCCTATGTGTAATAGCTGTATTATTACTCTTGCAAAAAACTTTTTTTTAATTTACAAATCATTTGTAGTTTTACGTAAGCTTATAGTTTGTCCAAGCAAAGAAGACATTCTGGCAAGATGGAAAAATAAATCTAGCTCGGTCAATATTGGTTAAAAAATTATCAAATTCTTCTCAAACTGTAGATTAGAATGTTTCCTACAATTTGAGACCAAATTTATAAAATTTGAACCGGTATTGACCGAGCTGGAGTCAATTTTCCAATCTTGCCAGGATGTCTTCTTTGCTTGGACAGACTTTATAGACAGAACTATTTTGTGTTTTTTTGTAACATATTAACTACATTATTACTCTTTCATAAAAAATTTGATTCTATTATGTCTGAATCACATGAAGTTGGGAAGTTCCAATTCTATTAAATCACATACGAATCCTATGTGTAAGATCTTGGTTTTATCAATTACTACTTATTCTCAAGATTAATATAATATTATTTTTCTCGAATCGCCAAATTACTTCCCATTGAGAAGGGATTTCTGTGTGATGTTGATAACTTTATTTGTGAAATAATTCAATGATCAAATATATGTCTCCAATGTAAAAAATATTGTATAATGTACAATTAAATGTATTCAATGTGAAAATACTGTTCAAATCCAACTTTTAAAGGGTTGTAGAGGTTACTACAACCTTCGATAACTTTGGTTCATTTCTTTAATGTAAAAATATGGTTAAATCCATGTATTGTGTGCTGCTTTCAAAATTATTGTACCCGTTTCTTTAGACCACGTACAAAATTTACATAGAACTATTCACATCAAACTGTATTTTCTAAGAAGTTTTTATTATTTTTCTAACGCTCTTTTTTCAATTATGAAATTGTATTTGTACGATTAGATTTTGGTAAGTTGCCCAATATCTTTGTGATATTAAAAGTCTGAATAATAAATGTATTGTCTTATTCATTATTAGTTGTACGCATATTCAATTATTTTATGTAAATAAGTTTGTTTAAACGTGCATTTCGTCTCTTCATTCTCCAGTACAGTAATTGTCAATTAAGATTCAATAATTTTACATTCTTACTATAGTCTGTCCAACCAAAGAAGACATTCTGGCAAGATGGAAAAATATTGGACAAAATTGATAAAATAAGAAGTTTGTCTCAAATTGTAGAGCAGAATGTTTCATACAATTCAAAATTGTTCAACCAATATTGATCGAGCTGAAGTAATTTTCCATCTTGCCAGAATGCCATCTTTGCTTGGACAGACTATACCAGTATAAGCGTATTCGCAATTTTTGGAATAAATCTTTTGAAAGTTTGCTTTGATTTTTCAATTTTCTTATAACAAATTTTTTTCTGATCTATTAAAATATAAGTCACTCTTAAATTTTCATAGTTTCTCCTATCTCAAGAAGTTTCCACTTTTGTTGAAATCTATAGGGAGTTTTTTATTCGTTTTTCATTAATTATTGTTCCAGTTCTACCATGATAACTAATTTTATTTCGAAAATTCGCTATACACTATACAGTCTTTTATATTTTATGAATTTTTCAAAGGAAATTATGTGATAGTTTTGTCGAACTACACTTGTAATATTAATCTAGTTACCAAAGTGATGAATTTTCTAGAAATTCTGTTTTCTATCTCTTGATAATTATATCTTATGTAATAGATATCTTGTATTTTATCTGCAATTTGATATTGGTTACTCTTTTTCCATTACCTATTTGAATATTGTAGCTTAAGAGATTCATGATGAAAAAATTTTTATACGTGGAAATACAAAATTTTCACAATTTTCAACATGATGTAGGTACTATATCGATTTATGAACAGATTTCTTAGTACTCGAATAATAATCGTGACAAATAGAGAATTTTGTATTTATTCTAACTTTTACGTAAGTTGTTTCCGATTTGTGTGGATGAAATGAATCTTCAGTAAAACTTCCAATACAATAATACTACCACTTTAGAGAAACACAGCCTTTTATTTTCTATAATATTAATATGAGTAATTATTTCAAACAATCTAAAACTTGTAAAATGTTGTCAAAATAAAAATTGAAGAATTATTAGATATTGCAGTGCACCATCTGCTGAATAATTATAATGATAATTAATTAGAATCTCCATGTATTGTTACATAAATAGACAAAGAACATCTACAACTTCAAATAGACCAATGTACTAAATAGCAAGCTAGATTTATTGAATGAAACTGTTAAAAAAACCGAGAGGTAACCGTACCACGGGATCGATTCCTCTGTCTTTTTTTTTCTTTGAACAGTTTAATTCAATGGATCTCGCCTGCTATTTAGTACATTGATCAATATTCGCAGTTGCAGAAGTCCTTTGTCTATGTCTATATAACAATTAGCAATGTAAGGAGATTTCAATTAATTATTATCAAAATAAAAACTTCATGGAAACCATAGATTTTAAGGTACTATTGTGTTAAGTCAAAAAACTAATGTATTTGTGACTCTAATGCCCGGTTTTTCCAAGCACACTCAAATTTGAGGGACCCTCAAGTTTACTACACTTTACTACATTTTTCTACAACTGCGCGTAAAACAAGATTTTACGAGCTGAATTCTCCTCGTAAAGAAGCCCATTTCTGAGCAGAATCTTCATTACGCTCGCTAACCATCTGCGCATGCGCAGTAGAATTACTTTACGCTCGCTAAGCAACTGCGCATGAGCAGTAGAGTTACTTTACGCTCGCTAATCAGCTGATCATGGCTCGCCAAAAGTAGGTCAGGTGGAGTCATAACATAACCTAACAAAAGTCGACAATTTCTGATTGTACCTGTACCTGTATCGGTAATTACACAAGAGTAATTCAATAGTTCGCAGTATTTGATGACTGAAAAACTGTAGATTTACAGGTTCGTGCAGTTGTAGAAAAAATATTGTATGTAATTCGCGCGTAATGCTTCTTTATCGCTCTTGCAAAATTATCACGCTCCACTACACGTCGCGTGATAACTGTTTTGCGCGAGCGATAACGTCGCGCATTGTGCTCTTAATACATAAATAGCTATTCCTATACTTATCATAGAAAATGTCAGCTGTTCATCAAAATTTGAGGGTCCCTCAACTTTGAGTGTGCTTGAAAAAACCGGGCATTGAGCCACATTTACTCTGGAATACCAATAACAAAATTTGTAAATAACATTTAATGTTGATAACTTTTTTATAATAAGTTATACAATATGTGAGTCTATATAATAATTCACAAAAGTTATTAACAAATCTTATCAACACATCCGGTGTAAACGTGGAAGAATGCCGGGTTTTTCCAAGCATACTCAAAGTTTAGGCACCCTCAAATTCTGATAAACAGCTGACATTTTCTATGATAAGTATAGGAAATGTAGTAAAGTGTAGTAAACTGGAGGGTCCCTCAAATTTGAGTGAGCTTGGAAAAACCAGTTTTATTCGATTCCTCGCCTTGATTCAATTTACATATTATTTTTTTGTTTGTTGTGTCCTTATACTTGTTTCCTTAAAATCTATACACAACCTAACTAATGACTTCACTTTTCACATTATTTTTCGAGAAATACTCATAAGCAATTTTCATAAACTCAGTTCTTAATTTGACTTTGTCGGCTATAGGCAGCGGCTTGACAATCGGTATCAGCGATTTGAAAAAGTTCAAATCGTCACAGTCCTCTGCTGATGCCGAATTTGAATTTCGCGCCTTCTGTAATAAATCCAAATAGTTTTCCAGTTCACACTCGATCCTTCGTTTTTTGCTTTGGTAGGAAATTGACTGTCCATCCTCGCTGTATTCCTCCTCGGTGTTATTTTCGCAATTATTGTTTTCGAACAGAAGTGTTTCAACGGCTAAAGGTAACTGATCAGCTGTAGCGGTTCCTATCACGTGATCGAGGAATGTGAGACTCGACGCATAAACGTAAGATTTGATCACTTTGCCACCATGGCCGAATTTCGATTTCATGTACTTTCTGTAACTGTCCTTGATGTTTCTCCACTTGCTCTGTAGTCCGTGGCCTGAAATGAAATTAAAATTCAATTACTGTATTATTATAGTCCAAGCAAAGAAAAACCCTCCATCAAGATGGCGGAGGGAAGTGAGAGTGTAACTGAGCATGCGCAGATCTGAAAATTTTAGTATAAAATCACTTCAGCCAACCTACCGTGTTTGCACTATTTGCGGTTCCTGGAGGCTGAACCAAAGCAAAACATTGCAACTGCCAATATGATTCTCTAGTCTACACCATTATGAAAATACTTGTTCTTTGTACCTCTATTTCTTAGACTAATCAAGGTGAAAATCTTTTGTATTTTTACATCAAATGACAACTTTTACCATTGTTTTTTAAAGCCTAACCTTGATTTGCCAAAAGGAACACCAAACATGTTTACAAATGAAGGTCTGCCGAACGAAACGAGCGTTGGCCGCAGTCAATCAGCTGTAGTTGATCAAAGCTCTTGTTGACAAGATTTCTGATAGGCTACAGCTGATTGACCGGGCTGGATTCATTTTCTCATCTTGCCAGAATGTCTTCATTGCTTGGGCAGAGTATATTTATGTAATTGTGCTGTGGTCGAAAACTTTTCCCTGGTTGAGAATCAACTCTCGGAACCTCCAGTTATCAGAGCGGCGCGTTATCACTCTCTTCAAAATAAAGTACCCAAACTTCTGGAATCGCCCATGAAATAAATCAAACAATTAGTTATAAATTGTAGACCTACTCACATAGTTCCATTCGTTCCTTTGCAGAGGACTCCTCATACTGTTGCGGGTAGAACATCTGGCTCAGTTCAGCCCATTGAAGTTTCTTCAAATCACGATCACGGAATTCATCCGAGGAGCAGTCCCACAGGCAGGGCCGGAGTCGCACCTCATCGATCAGCCGTTCAATGTTGATTTCGCTCAGCAAAAGTGCTGACGTCGACATCTTTCAGTTTTCGGTTATTTACTGAATTTTCCACTGCACTGCAAAACATAGTGTTTTTCAAATTCAAAATTTTAATGTAAACTTTTTATCATCTTTCATTCACCATGTAAACATCATCATTCACTTACTCATTGCTCTTTGCTTGAAATACTTGCTATCAATTCGCAATTGTAACAATAAATAAATAGTTATTGATAAAATAGACATTCTCGGTCAATATTGATTCAAAAATTATAGATTTGGTCTCAAATTCTCAAATTGTAGAAAACACCTTGAGATCAAATTCATAATTGCTGTACCATTATCGACCGAGCTAGAGTCTTTTCAACTGTTTCAGAGTTTATGGCTTTTGGTCCAGTATTGGCCGGGCCGGAGTCGTTTTCCTGTCTTGCCGGGGTAATCCAATACCCCTTCACCCTAAAAGTTCCCACGTTTCCCTTCTCTGAAGGAATAGTAATTGTTGCATTACACTCTACGGAGTCTTCTTTGCTTGGATGGACTGAATAGTGGAGCGAATATGAAACTGCTGGCAACCAGACGGTAGGCCTAGGCCCTTCATGGGCTGATGGACCGTGGACAAACAAGAGTATTTCTCCCATTTTGACAGTATGCGTTCTTTGCTTGGACAGACAATAAGTTTTCATTAGTGGAACCACTCAAGGATTATTGAGTAACTTAGATTACACGGTAGGGATTGAGACTGTATAAGAGGTACCGTATTTATAGAGCCCTAGTTAGGGATTACCCACATATTAATTTCAGTCGAAATACAACTATGAAGTTATATCAAACCACAAAAAGGTTTACCGGTATAAGAAATAATCTAGAAGCTGATTAACATGGCTATTATATATAAGTTCTGGTATCCGAGCTATATTCAAGAACAAGAAAATCCTTACATGAAACTTTTTTGTTCCATTGTTTCTTGCGTAGAAGGTATAGTCTGTCCATGCAAAGAAGACCCTTCGACAAGATGAGAAAATTACTCCAACTCGGTCAATATTTCTTGAAAAGATATGGATTTGGTCTTATATTGTAGATCACAATGTTTCCTACGATTGAGACCAAATCAAAGAATATGTACGTATACTTTATATTCACTGACCAAATCAATAATTTTTGAACCAATATTGACCGAGCTGGAGTCATTTTCTAATCTTGCCAGAGGGTCTTCTTTGCTTGGACAGTATAGTAGCATAAAATTAGTGTGATATACTATTTCCAGCTCACAAAAAAAACTGACATGGGTAAAAAGTTATCTTACTGAAAATTTTCAAAAAATCTTGCAGTTTGTATGGGGAAGTTCTCTCTACTTGTGTAAATCCCAGTTTTCTAATCAGATATCATATTCCTGATGTTCTCTTATTGTGTTATATAAATCTTAAATTTTTCATAAACATCTTTCACACATTTTTTATAGATAAATTACCTAATAGATGCACAGATAGAATCTCCTGGTATGACTGAGTCAAACATGACCCAGCCAACGACTATTTCTGTTTCTCAACTAATCTTTCTGTATAATTGTAATAGGGCCCAAGAATCATTTACCTTAATATGTAAGAAATAGTAGTAATATGGAATAAAACTCACTTAGTTGGGTCAAAAGTAACCCAGAAATTGAAAACCAAATTCGGTATGGCTTGGTCAAAACTGACCCAAAACGCTCATAAATCGCAAACGACACGCACGAGCAGTTAGAGCATACTGGCTCTTTGTAGTGGAGAAAGAAGTAGGAGAATACATGGAGGGAGAGCATGATGGAAAATTCCTGCACTAAATGACAAAGTTTAGCCGACTGGGTCATTTTTGACCAGTTAAGTGATGAATAGTACGATGAAAATGTATTTGTATTAATTTATAAAAAATAAACTCAGCGGTTACTGAATATAATGACGAAACATGCGGTACAACTACCTACCCTATGAAGTGATTCTATGCAACTTACCTTTCTCACTAGATAAATGAGAAAGTTTAGCCGGCTGGTTCATTTTTGACCAGTTAAGGGTTAAATAGTGATGAATAGTACGATGAAAATGTATTTGTATTAATTTATTAAAAATAAACTCAGCGGTTACTGAATATAATGACGAAACATGCGGTACAACTACCTATTCTATGAAGTGATTCTATGTAGCAAGCTAGTGGATTAGGATTGGACCATGATATATTGAGTTGAATATGATTATTTATAATAAATGAACTTACTGTATGATGAACTATTTTTGAAACAAACCGGAGTGATGATGAAGTGATGCAGTGTGTGGAGTTTTGAATGTTGCGGACGGAAGCAGTGACTGATGCTTGCATGAATTCTATAAGCAACCTAGTGAACAGTATTGAGTTGGGACACCCGCACCGGGAGACCGCAGTCAATAAAAGCGTGCGACTGAGAGGGAAATAGGTGGTGAATGCGAGTAAGCGAGAGGGGATGACGAGTGAGAGAGAGTGTGAGAAAGAACGGGTGAGTGAGTGAGCGCTGAAACTTGGCAACAGTGCGTGGAAGAGGGTTGGTATAGACTGTCCAAGCGAAGAAGACCCTCTGGAAAGATGGGAAAATAACTCCAGCTCCTTCAATATTGGTTCAAAAATTAGGAATTCAGTGTCAAAATGTAGATCAAAATGTTTTCTACAATTTAAGACGAAATTAATCATTTTTGAATCAATATTGACCGAGCTGGAGTCATTTCCCCATCATGCTTGAATGTCTTCTTTGTTAGGACAGACTATAGTCGATCCCCTGTTTGTATAGACTGTCCAAGCGAAGAAGATCGTCTGGTAAGATGGGAAAATGACTCAAGCTCGGTCAATATTCGTTCAAACATCATGAATTTTGTCTCACATTGTAGAAAACATTTTGATCTACATCGGAGACCAAATTTATCAAATTGAATCAAAATTGATCGAGCTTGAGTCATTTTCTCACATTGCCAGACGATCTTCTTCGCTTGGACAGAGTATAGCGTGGTAATAATTTATCGATGTTGTCGATATATCGAGATGGTGGTGATGGTTTCGATATATCGAAATTGTGGCGCTGTTTTCGATATATCGAAATGGTGGCGATAGCTTCGATACATCGAAATTATTTCGCTTTTTACGATGTATCGAAATGTTCTCGGTACATCGATGTATCGATCGGTCAACACCAGTATAAGGCCTGGCGTATGCTGAGACGCACGTGACGCAGCCCACGCAAAGTAACCAATCACAGCTCATATTAATGACTAGAAAAGAGCTGTGATTGGCTAGTTCGCGTGGAATGCGTCTCGTGCTTCCCAGCATACGCCAGGCCTGAAGGGACACTAGGAGACATCAAACATCAAACATTTAATGAATACTATGCTGAATTTTTCACTTTTGATAGCGCTTTTATCAAGAGCCTTTTATAGTCTGTCCAAGCAAAGAAGACCCTCTGGCAATTTTGGTTCAAAAATTATCAATTTGATCTCAAATTGTAGGAAACAATTAAGATCACATTTATAATTCTTGAAAAAATATTGACCAAACTGGCGTCATTTTCTCATCTTGCCAGAGGGTCTTCTTTGCTTGGACAGACTATACTAATACATTAATTCATTGTTACAATTGCGACTTTATAGCAATTATTCTAAGCAAAGGTAATGAATGAGTGAGTGAATGATGATGTTTACATGGTGAATGAAAGATTATGGAAATTCAAATTACAATTTCCACTTTGAAAAACACTTTTCACTTCAAAAAAGAATCATGCCCGGTTTTTCCAAGCACACTTAAAGTTGAGGGACCCCCCAAATTTTGATGAACAGCTGACATTTTCTATGATAAGTATAGGAAATGTAGTAAAGTGTAGTAAACTTGAGGGTCCCTCAAATTTGAGTGTGCTTGGAAAAACCGGGCATGAATGTACTAATCATGAAGAATAAAAATACTGAAGTTAATCGTTACCTTGTTTCGTGCTATTGATTATTCCGTATTATTTCGATTATTCTTGTCCTAGAAAATATTCTGTATTTGCCGTAAGTTGGAATGAGTGACCGCGGGGGGTCGGCTAAAAACAGCAAGACCTTTACGGGGCTGCACTTCTCTCGGCTTTCATCATTTAACTTAATTATGTAGGAACAAGTAGCTGCGCACAAAATAATTACAATAACCACTTGCTCCATCACAAAGGGCAATTTAGTATCACAAAATAATTCCAATAGCTCCATCACAAAGAGCAATTTAGTATCAAAACGCGCCGTGCGCCAAAAGCGTTAATATCAATCGGCTCTGAAAATCAAAGTGCTCTGGGAAACTCTCGACTCCATTATTGTCACTCTACAATCAAAATCGAATTTATCACTTTGAAAGGCGAGGCGAGAGTGAGCGCGCACTTAGTGCCACGCACTTCAAACTCGGGACCCCTTCGCGCCAAAAATCAAGGCGTTTGCCGAATGGCTATTATCAATGTTCAACTCTGTCAGGATAGTCTTAAAACTGTCTTCCACAACGAAACGGTTTGCTGCAGCTGATTTCGACTTGATATGCTATCACAGACAGCTCTACGACTGTCCTAACAGAGCTGAGCATCGATAACAGGCATTCCTAAACCGCCTTTATTTTTGGTATCATCTCTAAGTTGTCATTTTTAGCACCACCTTTACACTATCTATAGTCTGTCCAAACAGAGAAGACCTTCTGGCAAGATGAGAGAATAACTCCAGCTCGGTCAATATTGGTTCAAAAAATATTGCTTTGGTCTCAAATTGTAGATCAGAATCTTTCCTACAATTGAGACTAAATCAAGAATTTTTGAACGAATATTGACCGAGCTGGAGTCATTTTCTCAACTTGCCAGAGGGTCTTCTTTACATGAACAGACTATAAGAACAGATACTCAAACTATACAATAACATTATTTAAGAAAACAACACTTTTCAAATGCACTAAAAGAAGTACATCAAAGAAAGTACCGTAGTTGGGAAATTGAAAATATTTCACTAATTCGTAAAAAATTAAGAATACATACTCACCACCAAGGTGCATAGAATAGTAGTGGTGGGGAAGAGTGAAGCAGCTGAATATGATACTGACGTCACGGAGTTCCTCTAGTCAGAAATTTAGCATTGATTTCCCTATATTACTCGTATTAGTAGCCTATGTTTTACTAAGTTGTTAGCTTATATATATATATATATTTAATCTAAAACAGTTATGAGGAAAATAATAATGTATGTGTATGAGGGATGGGGATGTAATGAGGGAGGGATGGAGATGTGATGAAAAATCATAAAAAATAAAATGAAATTGGGGTGAATAACATTACTGCCAATAACATTTTCTGTTTGTTTTAGCTCGAAGAACATCGAGGTGGTAATCGAATACTACTGATCGAGAATACTATAGTCTGGCCAAGCAAAGAAGAGCCTCTGGCAAGATGGGAAAATGGCTCCAGCTCGGTCATTATTGGTTCAAAAGTTACACATTTGCTCTCAAATTGTAGATCAGAATATTCCCTACAATTTGAGGCCAAAGCTATGATTATTGAATCAATATTGAACGAGCTGGAGTCATTTTCCCATCTTGACAGAATTTCTTCTTTGCTTGGACAGACTATAACCATTTGAAAGAAATTACAGGATTCAAGTGAGCCAATTCACGTCTGAAGTGGAAACCGATTGTGGTTGACAAAACAGTACCACAAAAAAGGAAAGAGACATGAAAAGAATTGGACACAAAAAAGAACCGATGTACAGGAGGATAATGGCAGCAGGGTGTCGAATTGTTGACAATTCAAAAGAGCGCTAAATAGCGGGAAGTTATTTGACACTAGATGGGCCAATCTCTCATGTATCCTGATTGGTCTATCCACATCCTATAGTCTGTCCAAGCAAAGAAGAGCCTCTGGCAAGATAGGAAAATGATCGATCGGTCAATATTTGTTCATTAATGATTATATAATGTAGTCTTAATAATGTAGTCTTCAAATTGTTTCCCACAGTTTGAAATCAAATTGATAATTTTTGAACCAATATCGACCGAGCTTGAGTCATTCTCCCATCTCGCCAGAGGTTCTTCTTTGCTTGGACAGACTATATCTATGTCCATCGAAACCCTTGGTTGATCACTTGAATAACTAAATTTTTCTATTGTCAGGGTCTGGTCGAGCAAAGAAGACGTACCGACAAGATGGGAAAATGACTCCAGCTCGGTCAATATTTGTTGAAAAATTCTAAATTTGCTCTCAAATTTTATAACAGAATGTTTACTACAATTTGAGATTTCTGAATCGATATCGACCGAGCCGGCGTCATTCGTCCATCTTGCCAGAACGTCTTGTTTGCTTGAACAGACTTTAATAGGGAAGATATAAATATGACATATACATGAGGGAAGACAATCCCCCCCCTGCTACAGAGAGGGAGAAGAGGCAACTTTCTTATATTTTGCCGGGAAAAACTGGCTTGCCCCCCCCCTTAGAAAAAATCCTGGATACGCCCTTGGTCCCAGTTTATTCTGAGAAAATCTTTCAAATGACTTCCAATGACTGATCAAGAGAGTCAAAATAAGGAATTATCATCATTGAACTTCTCCAGTATTCAATTGATGATTTGGATACTCAGATGGAGGATAACGTCTGAGTCTTCGATTTCAGACTCAGATAGAAGTTTCACCCCTGTGAGTCTGTGACTTCGCAATACTCACAATTTAGTTGTGAATTCATTACATTTTTAATTATTATGATGATTTATTATTTTATTACATTTCAATTTTATTTTATTAATTTTAGCTGTGAATTTATTTTTCAAATAACAGAAAAATTCAACTTCTAGGGGGAAGCCCATGACTGGGACTGTTATCAATTTTTAGGACTGTCAGCGAAATGTTTGCCGAATTACACCGAAACGAGAGGGGAACGCGACAACTCAAGACTCCGCCACTCAACGAGAGCGATTATATAAAATTGATAGACTCACAAAGCCAAAGTTATGGTTCAAATGCAATTACCTGACTTATTGTTCTAGTGAAAACTGATCAACAATAGGTTATAATTATTCGAATAGACACGGTTTGGAATTATTTGAATACACATATGGTTTGAAATTAAGAGTTTGTGTGTATCGGAAACAAATACAGAAATACAGTATTCGCTATGAGCATCTACCGTGCTGCGGCTCTGGTGGATTATCGTGTGTACTTTTATACGCGTTTTAGCATACAAAGCATAGCGCTAAATGGGAAAAAACGCATTTATAATTAGAATGGAATTATTTGCTGCTTCATGCATTTCTCAGTAATTAGAACATGATATTTAGGATAGGAGTGTTTGTTATTGATAGTATTATATCTCATTATATTAGAAAAATCCTAGTTTACAAGTATTTGAGAGCAGACAACCGCAAACAGATGTATTTGAGAGTCGACAAAAACTTTGAGATAACAGCTGATAAGTTATCTTACATGAAAATGAAAAATTGCAAGCTCACATTTATTTGAAAAATTGAATGACATGAATATTCCTTATTAAAACATAATTAATAGAGTTTTTGCGTTGATAATAACAGCTTATTAGATTAACTAACATAAAAACTATTCATGTACATTGCCTGATGTACAGGTTAGAATGGAGCACTCCATGGTCCTACTTGATCAACAAATTCTTTTGCACATAAACAAAACAATAAGGTTAGCTTCACCTATCAATATTTATTCAATGCAGTGAACCATTCTTTTTATTGATGAAACTTATGTATGGCAACTGGAAAAGTGTAGAACTTGAAATTTCCATTGCGTGTTTTATTTTTACAATCCGGAACACAACAAATTCTCCAGGACATTATTTTAGGTTTAGCCCTATCTCCTCCAATGTTAATTCTCTCAATTTTTCGCCGAAATGATCCGCCAATAGCGCCTTGGTCGCCAAAAATAACCTTTCCACCCACTTGCACACAGCGAATACGGTAATCAGTTACTACATTAATCTTCCTCAGTTTTCACGATATCATGTGAGTATTTTTCGCTAGTTGTGTTTCTTTTTTCAAATCAAATCTCATAAACATTCCAATCCACAATTACTCATTTATCGTGTATTCTACATTTATACGTTTCTGTCTCATAAACAATTCCCATAATTCGGAAATTCTACAGTCTCAGCTGGCATGATGAGAAAATGACTCAAGCTCGATCAATATTGGTTAAAAAAATATTGATTTGGTCTCAAATTGTCAATCAGAATGTTTGCTACGATTGAGACCAAATCAATAATTTTTGAACCAAATTGATCGAGTTGGAGTCATTTTCTCATCTTGCCAGAGGGTCTTCTTCGCTTGGACATACAATAGAAGCCCCAAATAGTCCAATGTCTACAATGAAAAATCAAAACTTTGCTTCCAATATAATGATTTGAATTATAAATTAATAATTAATCATGAATATTAATATAGATCAAATTCATGAAATATTATTATAGTACGGGGGCAAGTGTTACAAAAAAGGCTTCCCGTGAGCCTATTGAGTAAATAACTTTGGGAGTGGTATCAATCTCTTCGCTTTGATCTGGAGAAAAATAATATCGGTGATCATAAGCTCTCCGAGGGGTGCGTCACCTGTAATCCAAGATGGCGTCCGAGAATTTCAGAGTTTCACTGTTTCGGCCATAACTCATGCATTTTTGAAGATATCCTTTCAATTTTTCTCTCAAATTGTTCCTTATAAAATTATATAGATGTGCTATACAAAACATATCTCCCAAAACATATAAATAATAAGTTATAAATTTTTTAATATGAAAAATGATCGAATTTCTTATGAAAATTTTCGTTTTTCTGTCTTTTGTTTTTCCATGTATCAGATAGACAAAAATGTTGAATCTATAAGTTTTAGATATATTTTTTAGCTTCACAACCATGTGGTTTTGAAGGCTTTTTCTGCCTCAATGAAGGGTACAGCGGGACCCAATGAGGGGCTTGCGCGGGGTAAGGCAACTAACATGTTATATAAAAACTATTTTCCTCCATGTCTCCTTGATGTTAGAGACTTGAAAATGGTATCAATCTCTTCCTTTTTCTCTTTAGATTCAGAATATCTATAATTATGCACTAAAAAATGCTTGTCATCTCGAGAAAACAAGATGGCGGCCATAAAATGCCGATTTTTGTTATATCGTTAACCATTTGATATTTTTTGGTGATATCTCAAGTTTTTTTCTTTTAAAATGTTCTTCATAAACAGTTCTACGATATTTATACAGGATAAATGTTTTCAAGACCCATAATAGATAAGTTCAGATTGTTTTAAAAATGAGAAAAATTTTATCACATGAAAAATCATACGTGAACTCTAATGAATTCATTGTCCAACCAGAAAAATCAAATGTGAAAAATGCATTGAATAGAGAAATATTTCAGCTTTCTAATGATATACTTACAAAGCTTGTAAGTACGCTAATGATGTATAGAGCTTCAGCGAAAGAAGCGCTCGCGCAAGTCACATTGCATTCATTATGTCAAAATATTCACTTTATCTACAGATGTATTGAAAAATTCCTATTTCAGTTTTACAATTGAAATCGAAATGACTACCATTTCAGAACTGAATCTCAGAACCGTGTCGTAATGAACGTTTTTTGATACAGGAGGAACTTTTCGATACAGTCCAAATTCCACTTGTTTCGTTTCAAAATCAGGTGATAAAAAGTAAACAGTGTTCAACTAACCTCAAAATCAAAACTGCGACTGGGATTGAGTAGCCTACCAGTATTTTTTGTCAATATTTCAATTTACATATTTGAATATTTAAATAATGTGAATAGTCCAAAGTTTGAATAGTTTAATATACTACTAACTTTGTTAGTGAATATGTTAACAACTTTCACTTATACAACAACTCTAACGATTTTGTTACTTGTTGAATGCGTTTGGTGGTTCTGACTGATATGTTATTTTCAACATATTTAACAAGTAATAAGTTGATTATCATAACAGTTCAAGTAGGATGAAGATAAAAGAAGTTAAATAAACGACGGTATGTTGATTTTTATAATAGCATACACTTACAAATAGCTTGATACTGGTGGTCTATAGCTTGATACTGGTCTGATACTGATAACTACACTGGTGGTCGTAGATAAAATAGTGTATGCAACGGTTGTATTAGGCCTTTATAGCATTCGTGAGATATTTAGAGCACTCGCTTCGCTCGTGGCTCTAACTTACATCTCACCTCATGCTATAAAGGCTCCCATTATACAACCGTAGCATAAACTGCTATTTTTCTGCATCAAAGAGGAAAATAATAATTTTTTCGTGATTCATTCGTGATAAAAGCATGAAACTGTTAATCTCTTCATAATAACTGTCTCAATTGGATTATCGATGAAAAGATTCTTGAATATCATTTCCACTACAAAAAAACCAAGATGGCGGCCGAAAGTGTTTCACTATATTCGTTGTAAATTGAGTAATGTTCGACATATTCAACTGCAAAAATCTCGCACAGGGCACCAAAAAACCACGCGAGTGCCCTGCCTTATATCATCAGCAGTGTAAGTGAGTGAAACATGCTCGCTTCGCTCGCCTGCATAATCTCTGTCAGTGACAGCTGAGGCAAACAGGCTGCAATTTCCGTTCGAAAAGATTTGCTTTGATCATAATATCACTTAACAGGGTTCTTTAACGGATTTCAAAAATATTTCAACACAACATTTTAGTGCAATGTTAATATGTATTTTTTTTTTAATACAATATAATTGTATCAATTTTAATTTTGCTTCAATAACGTATTTTCCATATATTTGAATCTCTGATTCATTCAACAAAGATTAGGCTATATAACAAAACAAGTGATCAGGAAAAGAGTTATTTCTAGGTTACATCAAGTAGGCTACAAGACAGACGAAACCGCCTAACTTTTTGGCGTCATCTCCAACCCCCTCAAAGTTCATTGGCCGATTATTCGATGGAAAATATGTTTACAAAAACGAGCATGAATTTTGATCAAAGAGGAGGGTGTTTGTTCACCTCAGAAAAAATTCCCCATAGCTGAAACGTGTTGTTTTGATTGGCTTACCACCTGAATAACATGAGAAGCTCTATTATAGAGTCAGAGTCTGAAAGCAGGAGTTTCTTGAGTGCTCTTTTTGAGAGAGAATTATCATTCGATCTATGGATTTCCGTGAGTAAATAAATCTCCAATTTCTTCTCGGCGAATAATAGGCTTTCTATTGCCGCTATAGTTTGTCCAAGCAAAGAAGACCCTCTGGCAAGATAAGAAAATGACTCCAACTCGGTCAATATTGGTTCAAAAATTATTGATTTGGTCTCAATCGTAGGAAACATTCTGATCTAGAATTTGAGACCGAAACAATATTTTTTGAATTAATATGGACCGAGCTGGAGTCATTTTCTTATCTTGTCGGAGGGTCTTCTTTGCTTGAACAGACTATAGCACTTCTCTTTTGTGATTTTAGGTGTGAATTGGGACGGTTTAGGGTCTTTTTTGTTGTAGTTTGAGTACACTATTAGGTAGCCGAACCACTATTGTGTGTCAAACAAGGTTGAATTATCTGAATGGGTAGGCACAGCTGCTCTGAGTAGTGAGAGAGGAAAAATGGCAAGAATTTCTGCTCTTGCCAAGTTTTTTTTTGTGATTCTGAACCTGATAAAGCTGCTTCTCCACGAAAGTGAGCGGAAGGCTCGTTATAAGGTTATTAACTTGGTCTCTGACAAGGTATTGAAGGCGTTTCAAAATATAGTCTATTTGAGCAAAGAAGACCCTCTGGCAAGATGGGATAATGACTCAAACTCGGTCAATCTTGCTCCAAAAATTATTAATTTGATCTTTAATTGTAAGAAACAATTCGATTTACTATCCACATTAATAATTCTTGAACAAATATTGACCAAACTGGAGTCCTTTTCCTATCTTGCCAGAGGGTCTTCTCTGCTTGGACAGAATATACTTATAGAGGGGTCCAGGGGTCCAAGTATTTATTCACTCGTGTGGAGTATATCTTAATCAGGGGGCTGTGCAATTAATAGTTATATTTAACTAATAAAACGTGGATTCTACAAGCGTTTTTGTTTCTTGAACGTTTGTTGTAAAACGAAATTTCACAAGCTCCGACGACTCAACACTGGCTATGAAATAGAAGCACTGTTTCATAAAAAGTTATATTTAACTAATTGAATGCTGATTTTAGAAGCGTTTACCTGAACAAGCTCTTCTTCAACGAGAGGTCCACCAGCTCAGCTGGCTATGAATTTCACTGGCGGCTCGTGCCCACGAAACAGGTGAAGTGCTGTACAGTAAAAGATACGGGCACTTCACCTGTTTCGTGAGTATGGAACAGAAGTATACTCAGGGCCCTCGCGTGGGGTGTGCGGAGTGTGCGACCGCAGAGAGCGCCACGGCCAAGGGGGCGTCGCGGTGGCTGATGCAAAACGGGTAAGATGCAAAACTAAGTTACACAAACTAAAATCGAGTCTAAATTCTATAAATATTTTTTTAAAAGTACTAACTTGATAGAATCTTACCAGCCTAAATACATAAATGAATATTATATTAATTAGCACAAGATCGTCAATAGTAAATCAGCGTAATTTTTGCGTATGATACACCATCCATCTTTTTTTTGCTAGCAGCCATTTTCTAAGACAGAACTCACGAAACACTGACAGCCAATAAGAATAGAGCAGGCGGGCATGAAGGCGTGTCCAAGTCAAATCTGAAATATCACCCGTAAACTGCTGCCATCTATTGGTTAAACTTGGGAACTCTTCTAACCGATGTTTTCGGCCATTTTGATAGTAGGTGGTGTTTAGAGGCGTGTCCAATAGGAGTCGAAGCAACTCACCCTATTGCTACTGCCATCTGCTGGCTGAATTTGGAACTATTTTGAATGTTATTTAAGAAAGTTGGGTAGGGCAGTTAGAATGGCTGAAATCTTCAATTTGGTTGTTGTTGATTCTCCGATTTTATGAAAAAATTTTTATTTCTAAAGAAATGAAATATTCATGATAATACCAAATTATTTTCTGTAAAAAATGTATTATTCCCTTCCCTTGTATTATGTGCTTTCAAGCAAATACAAAAAAAATAAATTAATCTTTACTTCAAAATTCATTGTAATTATGATAAAGTACGGTACAATGTGACAGTTTTGCTCAATGTGTTTTTTTTCATTAATTCCTGTTGGCTTTTGCTTATCACGTATCCGATACATGAAAATACGAAACAATATACGTTGGGATACATTAAAATAAGCAAGTCCCTATAATCCTTTTTGCCACACTACATGCAACATTGGGATTGCTTATGAGAAAAATGTGAACATGCAAGACAGCTTGAATGTTTGGTTATGAATATATTATAATACCAATAAAAATGTAATGTTGGATTGCATTCGTCTGGTATGGGGGGGGCTGCTAAGATCTCGTGGGGGGGGGCGCCAAAAAACCACGCAAGGGCCTTGAGTATATACTTGAAGGCTGTTCGTATAGCTGACACTATAAAGTTAGGCAGTTTCGTCTGTCCCTTGTACGTAATTGAAACTTTTAACAACTGATGTAATTCCTCTCTATGGGCATAGCTGAATGAAAACTGTTTTCGACAACTTCAGCTGTTAAAGCGCACAAGGAGCAGAGGAAATCCCCTAACTTTTGGTGTCAGCTATCTATAAGGCTGAGGCCGCACTGCCGGTGGGTAGAGCCTGGAGGGTGGAGGCTAGTTGGTAAATCTATAGAACATACACACCATCCACGGTAATACATCGTATGAATGGTATGACGTCATACTGTTTTTGAGGTTATGTTGTCCATATTTAAGAATTTCAAGATGGCGGCTGAACACATACCATTCATACGATGTTTTACTGTGGATGGTGTGTATGTTCTATAGATTTATCAACTACCCTCCACCCTCCAGGCTCTACCCACCGGCAGTGCTGTCTTAGCCTAACAGCTGGTTCTTTCCAAAGTTTGGAACTTGTAAATCAAACGAAAAGATGGGAGAAGAATTCAGCTCGGTCATTATTGGTTCAAGAATTATAAAGTTGGTCCCAAGTTCTATATCAGATGTTTTCTGAAAATTTATAATAGGCTTGAACCAATAATGACCGAGCTGGAATAATTTTTCTATCGTGCCAGAATGTCAAGGTTCTTTGCTTGGACAGACTGTACCAATACTGGTGCTTGACCGTTAGTTGAAATTCGGCTACTCTTCACCCTAAGTTTCAATTATTTAACAAACATATTGTGTAGCAACCGAAACTAATATAATAAATAAATCTGTGGTTGTATATTGTCTCTTTATTCAATTGGAGAATAAAGAAGATTTGTTTCTACAATTTGAAACCGGATGAAATGATTTTTCATCGATGGTTTACAAGATGGACGCATTCAAAGTGAATAAGTAAGAGCATAAATGTTGCCAATTTCACAAAAATTAGTTAATTTACTCATTATGGAGAACGACATTCAAAACATATATCACCCTCTGATGCCATAAAAATAGATCTTCTCCATCAGTGTTTCATGATTAAGACTGTCGAATGCTTTCCTTATGTCCACAAAGAGTCCTAGAGCTTTTTCACCTTTGTCAAGCGAGACATATACACGATTAATAAAGTCATTCACGGCATTGACGGCAAGAGTTGTCGACTTTCCCAACCGAAATCCAAACTGGCACTGAGACAAGATGCTATCACTCTCCAAGTACCCAGATATTGTTTTTTGTGCCAACTTCTCAAATAAAATATCTTTGAGAAGGGGCTCTGAACTGATACTGGTCTAAAATTAGCAATTTTGTCTTTGGCACCCTGTTTATGCAGGAGAATTACTCTGCCCAATGCTTAGGGAAAGTTCCTAATAAGAATGACGTATTAACAAGGTGCGTCATCACACCTTTAATCGGCTCAGAACATTCCTTCATTAAACCACAGGGTATACCGTCCACACCACTCGTCATTTTATTTTTCAATTCTTCTATAACTGTCGAAACGTCATCTTCAGAAAAAACAGGGAAATTTTCTAATGTTGAGGTTACACTGCCGAATACTTTTGAAGACGTATAAGCTTTCATTTTTTGTCCAGAACATAATTATGTCTATGAAATATTTGTTGAAGATATTAGTCTTGTCAAGTGCTGAATCAACTGAGACACCATTTACTGATATTGGATAGCTCTTATTTTCTTTTTTTGCACACCCACTCCTTATCAACTTCCAAATAACTTTCGATTTATTCTTAGAGGCTGCCAGTAATCTTTCCCCATACTGTGTTTTTGATGAAATGATCAGATACTTGATTAGTTTTGTCAGGCAATTCAAACGATTCTTATATGACAATTCTAAAGGACGACTTAAAAAAAATTGAAAACAGCATACTGTATTTTCATGAGAACATCAGAGAATTTGAAAAGCTAAGATTTGAAGAAAACTCTTTCGCTATTACAGTATTATCATCTCGGTAACAATGCATTTTGGCCAACCAATTCGCATTGGAATGAGCTACCAAGTCAACGGAACATTCTAATGACACCTGATTTTTCATATCTTGTACAGCTATAAGACCCAAGTTATCAGCCATGGTTTATTACCCACTAGTGCGGAAAATAGAGGCTTTTAATGCATGTCACGTTGATTGAAACTGGCTACTTTTTATCTAGTATTAAAAAATAAATACTATTTTATTTATTTTTGCTTTTAGAATCAGCTTCAATCAGTAGGTCGGAACTTTATGCGAATGACTGCGAATAATATTGTTTCACTTTGACCAGTGGAATGTTCCATTAGAGAGCGGATCATCATTTCATAGGGTAGCCTTTAGTCTGTCCAAGCAGAGGAGACATTCTGGCTAGATGAGAAAAAGATTTCAACACGGTCAATATTGGCTCAAAATCTATAAATTTGGTCTCAAATTATATGAAACATTCTGATCTACAATTTGGTGTCGAATTTATAATTTTTGAATCAATATTGACCAATTTGGAGTCATTTTCCCATCTTGCCAGAATGTCTACTTTGCTTGGACAGACTGTAATAAAAGGAAAATATTACACGCCTCTTCACTTAGGAAAAGCTTTTCAAGCGCGATCGATGTCAAATTGGAAGTTGTATTGTAATTCAATATAGTCCGTCGTTTCAAACGGCTTTGAAAGCCCTTTCTGTCACTTTGGAGGGACCAGGAAAGGGCGTCAAAAAGAGTGCTTGATGCGCCTGCGCAGAACACTAATTTTATTTACAAGGTGTGTTCGGAGAGTGAGTACCATTTTAGACACCGATTTTTCGACGTCCGATGTTATGTTTCCTTTGTCAATTTAAATACATCAAATGAGGCTTCGTTATCGCAATATCTTTTAATTTATTTGGCAATATATCTTCCTTTCTTCCTTTCAAACATATGATGTGCGCAAGCGCGCATCACGAAATCACGTGAGTTCTTTTCAATCTATACCCTATTCACGATCACTTGAGACGAAATAACCCAACTTTTTGCGTATGTGTGCGTGTGAAGGTGAGTTTTCCTTTAGTGGAACAGCTGTAGCCAGTCACAGCTCTTGTCATGTCCATAAGCTTAAACAACAAGAGCTGTGATTGGCTACAGTTGATCGATTACTCAGTACATTTATTTCTATGTTATTATCTTATGCTACTTATGAAATAAATGAATGAATTTTGAAATTCTTAAGGGTTGATTGGAAGAGAGGAACTAGTGTCCTAACTCCGCCCCAATTAAGGCAATTAATCTGCCTCTCTCATCATCTTATACTCTCACCATTCACACTTTACTTGTATACTTCCTTATAGTTACACACAATCTCCTCCCTTTCCTTCTCACACCATTTTCTCGTCTCTCATTCCACTTTCATCCTTCCCCTCTAATTCCCACTCCTAACATTCCTTCTCCCACCATCTTTCTTCTCTCACATTCCTTTCCCGTACTTTGTTCACACGTTTCGAATGACTTGCAAAATATTTTCGAACGTAGAGCAGACAAACCATCAAAGACTCCGCCGCTGCCTGCAATATACCTATTACAAACTACCTACTAATGTATTATAGTGGTGTATCTCATAACCAACACACAAATAATAACTTAATTAGAGACCAGTTTTGCCGCCAAATTGAACACCGTCATGTTGGCGCACCTGCAGGTTTAAGCAGTGAGAGAACAACTAGTTAGAACCATAGAAAAGGATATAATATAATAAAATATCTTATACAGGATGTTTATGGACTCCCTACAAATACTCTAGGGCATTGAGACTGTTCTGCCTTCTTTAAATCCTGATTTGTGAGGTATGGGTGCGTTTTAGAAGAAAAAGTTACTGATTTTTTCAGAATTCTATTTCCTACAATATAAAATAATTCAAAATACCGGTCAACAATCAAATATCTTATTTTTATCCCTTTCAAGTTGAAAACAGAGTTTTTCAGCTCATTTTGCTCATTATCTCAATAACCATCAAAGTTACAAAATTTTAACTGGTCTCATTCGAATTCTCAGCTGATTTTACATAATAATTGACTACTATAGTACCCTCTCAAGGCCGCTATAGAATTATGAAATTAAAAATTTACAGGTGAATGAAAAAACAAGAATTGGCGGCTTTGTGAGTAGTTGAGGACTTTTGGATATTTTGAAAATGATATTAAGCAAGGTGCATAGAATAGTAGAGGTGAGGCAGAGTGGAGCAGCTTAGGGCTGTATAAAAAGGGGGTAGACGCACGGTCCGCTATTCTGTGGTCAACTTTTAGCGCCAGGTTTGAACTCATATAAATATTTTTGATGATAGAGACGATAAACAGATGTTTATCAAGTTGAGCAAATGAATTAAGTTGTTGTTTTGAAATCTTGAAGGTTAATTTGTCATATAAAATGGTTCATATTGCTTAGTATCAAATTGCAAAAAATAGAACAATTTTTTATTCATAAAACTGAAATTGAAAAATACAAATTTGCCAGATGCAGGAAGATGAATCCAGGTTGAAATTTTGACTTAAAAATTGCCAGACTGGAAATTCAATGCTCTGTGAAGTGAGTATCATTTTTTCAACATTATTTTTATACTCATCTATTTTGTTTTCCATCACGAACTGCTAGTAAATATTTCACTCTGAACTAATTTACACGACTCTGCAGTCAAACCAAAAGGACTACCTATGGGATCACCAATATCCAGCATATTTGCCGAAATATTCTTACAAAACTTAGAAGAAACCCACATTCTCAACAGTAAATATTCGAAAAACATAATATATTGGTTCCGATATGTAAATGATGTAGTAATGCTGTACAGAGGCAACAAAAGACAATGTGAAATTCTTCGTACATATATAAATAAAATAAACAGAAACATCCAATTCACAGCAGAGTATGAAACAAACAATAGACTGAACTTTCTGAACCTCACAATTTCAAAGACCCCAAACAACAAACATAGTTTCAATATTTATAGAAAACCAACAATGTCAGACACCCTCATTCACCAAACATCAAATCACCCAATCCAACACAAACATGCTGCCTTTAAATCAATGCTCCATAGACTGAACACCATCCCCTTATCAACCACAGACTACAACACAGAACTCAACACTATAAAATACCTAGCACAAGCCAACGGATATGAGCCAAACCTAATTGACAGACTCCACCAAAAAATGAAAAATAAAACAGGGAAAAATACAAAAAATGAAGACAAATACATCACATTAACTTACTTCAACTCCAAATCATACAGCATGGCAACAAAATTCAAAAAAGCTGGGTACAACATTGCTTTTCAAACAAAAAATAAAACAAGAAACATCCTCACAAAAAAAAAACAAAAAACGAATAAATTTGAAAATCCAGGTGTCTACAAATTGAAATGCACTAACTGCCCCAAATATTATGTAGGGCAGACCGGTAGATCCTTCAATAAAAGATACAGAGAACACATCACCAATCCAGATTCAACCTATGCATTACACCTTATAGAAAACAATCATACCTACACAAACATCAACAACAATTTGCAAATAATACACATAAAAACAAAAGGACCAGAACTCAACACTCTAGAACAATATGAAATATATAAACACATAAAAACCGACCCCAAAACATCCTAAATGAACATCTAAACTTCAAATCCCATAGACTTTTTGACACACTAATAAATTCAAACAAAACCGCCAACTATTCGTCATAATAAATATAAATAGTACCGCCAACACCAATGCTTCCTAGACCAATCAATAACAACGAAATGAAGAAGGCAGTGTTGAAAATGGATTAACATCCGAAAGCGCTCCACATGTGAGTAGAAGTTTATTTAAACTAATATTAAAAAATGTTTGACTGCAGAGTCGTGTAAATTAGTTCAGAGTGAAATTATTTTTATCATCAATCATATTATGTTTGACTGTCGAATTGAATTAATTCAAATTTGGCGCTAATAGTTGACCACAAAATGGCGAACCGTGCGTCTACCCCCTTTTTATAGAGCCCTAGAGCAGCTGGCTAGGAAAGCTATGATACTGACGTCACGGAGTTCTTCTAGTCAAAAATTTAGCATTAATTCTCCTATCCTTACCAAGAAATCCATTTTTCCAATTTACAAAATACAGAATTGTTTAATAGAAGAATTTCCTATATGAGCTTGTAGAGAATTTCAAGACCTACATTTTTAGTGATTTAAATCTATATCTTACTCAAATTTAACATGAGAAAAAGTCCGTTAACGTGTCTGGGATACTCTCCAACTGGACTAATGCAATAATTATGAGTAGCAATGCTATTATAAAATACATTTATAATATATCATTGCATTCGAGATAGCAATATCCGCATCGATAATAGCATTGCTATCCATAATTGCATTTGCCCAGCTGCAGAGTATTCCCAAGACACGTTAACGTACTTTGCTCATGTTAAATTTGAGTAAAATATGGTTTTAAATCACTCAAAATGTAGGTCATGAAATTCTCTACAAGCTAATATAATAAATTTATCTATTAAACAATTCTTTATTTTGTAAATTGAAAAAGCGTACGATTTTTCGTCAAGGATAGGGAAATCAATGCTAAATTTTGACTAGAGGAATTCCGTGACATCAGTATCATAGCTTTGCCAGCCAGCTGTTTTTCACTCTGGCTCACCTTTACAGAAACTATTCTATACACCTTGGTATCAAAGTTTTTTTTCAGGAACATTGCCCTATGCCGGGTTTTTCCAAGCGCACTCAAAGTTGAGGGACCCTCAAATTTTAATGAATATCATAGAAAATATCATTAAAATATCATTTTCTATGATAAGTATAGGAAATGTAGTAAACTGTAGTAAACTTGAGGGTCCCTCAAATTTGAGTAAGCTTGGAAAAAACCGGACACTAGAGTATTGGTAGGTAGTCCACAAACCATCAGTGTAGGCCTATATCTTATATTCTCACTCTATGCTAGAACTGATGCCATGACTTAACTGGTTGACTAATGACTGTTATCAATTCTCAGCTCTTTCAGGACAATCTGAAGCTGTCTTCGAGGGCTTATTAGAATAGCTGGGGACGCTCTCGATCCGATGTACTCTCTTAGACTGCTCGCCGACTGTCCTGACAGAGCTGAGAATTGACATCAGTCATTCGATAACCGCTTAACTTCGAGGGGTTCAGATGCGCCTATAATTATTATACAGAGTGTTTCAGGAGTTATTAATGTGCAATACTTCTCAGGCTGATTCCTGATAAGTAGTGAAAAAATTTCCATATTAGTCTGTCCAAGTAAAGAAGACCCTCTGGCAAGATGGGAAAATGACTCAAGCCCGGTCAATTTTGGTTCAAAAGTTATTAATTTGGTCTCAAATTGTAGGAAACAATTTGATCTACTATTAAAACTGAATTTTTATTTCTGGATCAAATATCGACATAGCTGGAGTCATTTTCCGATCTGGCCAGAGTGTCTTCTTTGCTTGGACAGACTATACCCATAGAAATGCACTGTTACTTTACAACCAAAATGTTTCCATTTAGAGAGAATTAGGTTGTATACAGGCGCGGATCCAAAGGTTTGGGGTAGGGGGACAAGCCCTGGGATTTTTTAAAAATGTTTAATAAAAGATAACGTTGTATGAATTTAGTTTTGATAATGTATAATAACACAGATTCACTTTATGTGGTACCTCAACATTATTTCAATACAACAATTATTGGTTATTTTAGGGGGCGAATTTTTGTTTTCAAAATAGCATTCTAGAGCTCTATTTTAGAGGAAGATTAATATAGTGTTAATAAAGTATATAGTAGAAACAATAATGAAAATAGCTCATATTTCATTCGATATTTTGATTTCTCCTGATAGGGCGAAAATCAAAAGACTTACTTCAAATTAAAAGAAATAGAAAATATGAAAGAACAAGAAGTAGGAAAAAGGATAAAAATTGAGAAAAAATGAAGAAACTTCATGAATGAAGAAGATTATCAGTGTTAACAGCTCTAGAATGGATTGAAGAGTGGTGGACATGCGTTTTTGTCAGAAGAGTTGTAGTTTTGATAGTGAATGAATGAATGAATGTGTTGAAGGAGGAGGCAAAAGAAAAACATGAATGAACAGGAAGAAGACATCCACACTTCCGTCCATCCTGCACACCTGGTGTGGACCACAAAATACATATTGAATAAATAAATACAAAGAATACAATTTGTATTATGTGGTCGCTTGGGTGGACACTATTATTGAAAAGATTTACTGTCTGTCACTTAGTTTAGATAGTAGAATGTGTGGATTTCTCGAAATCTGCTGTCAGGTATGTTGTTGTTTGGTCAAGAGAACAACGATAACGTCTGTCAAACAGATTTGGTCACCCATACAACCGTTGTCATCAGGTACGTTGCTGAATTTGGACAGAGCACTCCCCTCCCCCCGCAAATGTCCGTTGACTGCTCTATCCGTCGCGTCCGGTTTTTTTTGTTTGGTGGGGAGACCCGAAGGTATAGTCTGTCCAAGCGAAAATGACTTTCTGGCAAGATGGAAAAATGACTTCAGCAAAGTCAATATTGGTTAAAAAATGATAAACTAGTTTCAAATTGTAGGAGAAATTCTAATCTACAATAAGACACCAAATTTATAATTTTTGAACCAAAATTGACCGAGCTGGGGTGTTTTTCCCATTTTTCCAGAATGTCTTCTTTGCTTGGACAGACTATACAATATAATTATAATCAGACGCGGTTCCATAGAGGGGCGACAAGGGCCGATGTGGTTAATTACTGTGAAAAAATCAAGGATTCATACTTATGAAATGTGAATTTGTATTTTCAATTGATAAAAACGTAATTTAATCGAGAAATGAATGATAAATTATATGTTTATGAAAAATAAATAACTAAAACGATACATTGAATTTTAAAAAAATATACCCTTAACTGACCAATTAGTAATCAAATTGCCGACATTTGAACTGTATAAAGCGTGAATCTAAATTGAATTAATTTTTCTTTTGAAAGTAGATGGATGAATTCATGACTCAAGTGTTTTTTTCAAGTGTGTTTTTTTCCTTCTTCTTCTTCCTCCTCTTTTTCTTCTTCTTCTTCAACTTTTCAGACCTTGTCAACATTATTGACAATAGTTGACTACCATTCAACACTTTGAAGACCTCTTTGTCATCTTTTTCTGACATGCAAACTTTTGCCCCACATTCCACTCAAGAATATACTCGAATACAAACATGCACTGTCTTTCATGAGTTTTCAGTGAAAAATCCTTCGAAAATAGTCAATATTTTCATCTCTATTTGAAGTTTTCATAAGACTCTAGCGAAAGTTCAATAACAAATACTTTGTCGACTAATTATTGTGATGATTGATTGAAAAATAAAATTGTTGGAGAATAATATTTATTTATTTACTTTGTAGATGAATTACAATAAAGGATTAAACACAGACAACAAAATCCAGAACGTCTCTTCCCAAATTTCGATACATGATTATTTAAAAAGAGGTTATGTTTACTTGTTCATCAACACTATCAGCACAATTTACAAATTTCCAATGTCAAAAATTAAAAACTACCTATCTTACAAGTTGATTTGAAAGTCAAAATAACACCAAAAATTTATAAAACCATTTTACAATATCAAATTACACTTTAATTTCGAAGCCAAACATTTCAACTAAACTAAACTTAACACTTCAATATTGAAACTGAACAGAGTCTGAACGACAACTAAAGCAAGACTGGAATATCTTAGAAATTAAAGGCTCTCTCCTCAAGCATCTACTAAATTATAGTCTGTCCAACCAAAGAAGACCCTCTGGCAAAATGAGAAAATGACTTCAGCACGGTCAATATTAGTTCAAAAACTATCGATTTGGTCTCAATTGTAGGAAACATTCTGATCTAAAATTTGATACCAAATCAATAATTTTTGGACCGAGCTGGAGACATTTTCTCATCTTTACAGAGTGTCTTCTTTGTTTGAATAGACTCTACTTACAACTACAATCGTTTAGGTGATTAATTTTCAATTTTTAGAATTTGTTGATGTTTAAATTATGGGTCTCGACATTATTTATGTATCACAATTCAATCAAATTACCTATGAAGTGTATTCATTCCAATATAATAAGAGTCTTTTTTCGGAGTATCCTCCCCTTAGTGTTCATGCATTTGATAACAATGGAAACTCTATAAGGCCCATTCTACACGGGCGTCAGAAACGCGGCGTTTCCTTCGCGTCGAAAACGCGTGCTCGACAGAAACCATTGTGTTAAATGGGCGCGCGTTTATCACGCCCGTGTAGACAAGCCCATTTAACATAATGAGTTCTGTCGAGCACGCGTTGCCGACGCGACGTTAACGCCGCGTTTCCTACGCCCGTGTAGAATGGGCTTAAGGCTGAGGCCGCACTGCCGGTGGGTAGAGCGTGGAGATTGGAGGTTAGTTGGTAAATCTATAGAAAATACACTGTCTTTTGAGGTTATATTGTCCATATTTGAGAATTTCAAGATGGCAGCTGAACACATACCATTCATACGATGTATTACTGTGGATGGTGTCTATGTTCTATAGATTTACCAACTACCCTCCACCCACCACGCTTTACCCACCGGCAGTGCGGCCTCAGCCTTACAGATGCTTCTATCTATAACCTAAATAAAGAGTATAACTCCCGATTTCAATATTGAAGCGAAAAACAGTAATTCTATAAATGAATGTAAGGGATAATAATTTCTTTGTTACAATATTTGCTTTATCTCTCTTCCTATTTTTATCCTATTATCTATTTATCTATTTATCCATTTATTCTGTAGATGAATAATTGCAATAAAGGGTTAAAACACAGACAACAAAGTCCAAAACGTCTTTTCCCAAATTTTGATACATAATTATTTAAAAAGAGGTTATGTTTACAAGATCATCAACACTATCAGCACAATTCACAAATTTCCACTGTCAAAAATTAAAAACTATTATTTAGAATGGAGGTTGGAGGTTGATTTAAAGTCAGAATAACACCAAAAATTATATAAAACTATTTTAAAATATTAAATTACACTTTAAATCTCGATGCCAAACATTTCAGTTTATAATTTTTCCAGCCTCAGCTGCTGAATTGTGTTCTCTCTCTCTTCCTCTCTCTACTATTTTCTCTCTTTATCATACTCTCTCTCTCTCTTTCTATTCTCAAAAAATGGGAAAACCAATAAATCCGGATTATGAGTGAATGAAAATTTTGAGTGAATTGAGAGACTTTTACTGCTTCTCTCTTTTCAACTTCTAAATAATGATGAATCAGCTCTTGTTTCGTTTGTGACGTAATTTTTGGCAATGAATAAGCTCATCTGGATTAATGAGTGAATGAAAATTATCTACCTTCTACCGGTACACACTTAAAAGATACGTCGTTGCTACACAAATACACTGTAGTGACGGATCTTTTAAGCTTGCTCGGTGTATGGAATAGTTTGTCCAAGCAAAGAAGACATTCTGGCAAGATGTAAAAATGATTCCAGCTCGGTTAATATTCGTTCAAAAATCATAAACTTGGTCTCACATTGTAGGAAACATTCTAATCTACAATATAAGATCAAATCAGTATTTTTTGAACCAATATAGACCAAGATGGAGTAGTTTTCTCATCTTGCCAGAGGGTCTTCTTTGCTTGGACAGACTATACATCATATGTGTGGTCAAAAATAAGCTTCCAAAAAACCTCATCGGGATTCCCTCTTTGCGACATGGAAGTTTTAATTAATTTCGACCGCTTTTGTGTGATTTTCATGTAACTTTTGTTTATGTGATCTCATTCAATGGCATTGAGTCTAATCCTCCCATACGGAGAGAACTGAAAACTGTCGGATTTTTCCTGGGAATTATAACTGACTGTGCTTCGCGACACTGGCGGCTAGTGTCCATGAAACAGGTGAAGTGCTGTACAGTAAAAGATAAGGGAACTTCACCTGTTTTGTGGGTACGAGCCGCCAGTGCTTTGCGAACAATGCAGTACCGTAACGTTGGTCTTATCTTCTCGAAAGTAATTTTGATAACTGAATGTACTTTTCAAACAATGTGGCAATGTTGGTTTCATTATATGAATAGTAATAATGTAATATAATAGGACGCTTTGATCGTACAAAGCATCAAATTTAGAGAATACTCACATGCCTGGTTTTTCCCAGCACACTCAAATTTGAGGGAAATCCTCCTCAAATCCTCCTCCTCCTCGTCCTCCTCCTCCTTCTCCTTCTCCCCCTCCTCCTCCTCCTTCCCCTCCTCCTCCTCCTCCTCCTTCTCCTCCTCCTCTTCCTCCTCTTCCTCCTCCTCCTTCTCCTCCTCCTGCTCCTCCTCCTCCTCCTTCCCCTTCTCCTCCTCCCCCTTCTCCCCCTTCTCCTCCTTCTCCTCCTTCTACTCCTCCTCCTCCCCTCCTCCCCTCCTCCTCCTCCTCCTCCTTCTCCTCCTAAGGCTGTGTGGTCGCCCGCCGTTCAGCTTGACAAAATGTTTTATCATCAAATCCTAAACGGCTCAACTAACCACAAAGACTCAGCTAATCTTTCGCCAGCAATGGGACAATGGGGTGGCCGCCCCTCTTTACAAGGGTGAGCGAATTATATAATTGCTCTTCGCAATCTATTATTCTTCATTTTTTCGTATCTTATCATCACTGTAATCTTAAACCGAATATTAGAGACACCGCAAACCCAGCTCGCTTAGATAATGTCCTTTGGGAGTATATGGTTGACAGTGAATATTTTTCAATCATCCGTGCACAGTGGGAGGTCATGACAAATATTGTCAACCCTTTTGATCAAGAGCTGGCTCAAATTTCACAAATCATCGCCCTCTCTTCTTACTTTTTATTTCTTTTTGTATTAGAAAATTATTTTTATAGTCTGTCCAAGCAAAGAAGACCCTCTGACAAGATGGGAGAATGACTCAAGCTCGGTCTCAATTGAAACGGAAAATTTTAGACAATATTAATAATTTTTGGAATAATATTAACAGAGCTGGAGTCATTTCCCCATCTTTCCAGATGGTCTATATCTAAAGGCGTATCGAAAAATTCCTATTTCAGTTTTACAATCGAAATCGAAAACAATATCATTTCGAAACGGAATTTCAAAACAGTGTCGTAATGAGAGCTTTTCAGCATCGGAGTCACTTTTCGACACTGTTTCAGAATTCATTACATGTTCCATTTCGAAACCAGCTGATAAAAGCAAACAGAGTTCTAATTTTCTAACTTAAAACTACGAGCTGCGACAAGTGATAATGCTATAACGTACTGTTCATCAATATTTCAATTTACGTACAATATTTGAATAGTCTAAAGTTAAAATTTTCAATTTTCAATTTTCAATTTATTTATCCTCATACAATTTGTTACAACATTATTGAATAACAATTAACTACATCAAAAAAAAAAAACATCACAATATGAAATAAATAAATCTCTATATATAAAAGCGAAATGGCACTGATTCATTCATTCATTCATCACGAGAACTAAGAATCCAATGAATCGAATGCGTTCAAATTTCGCAGGCATGTTCAGTTGGACGTTTAGACGCGCGCTCAGAACGGATTTTGAAAACTTTTCAAGGATACGCCAAATATTTGAGTTTTTCTATAGATTTTCGGCGTTTTCTTCATTTTTTCCAGAACCAATCGGTAGAAAATGTTCATATTTGGTGGGCAGGTTCAGATAAGGTCTAGAAATGTTGTGTTGAAATATTTTCGAAATCCTTTCAAGATTACGCTAGTAATCAGGTTTTCAAAATTGTATATGTATTGCGGGTTGCATATCCTCCGGCTTGATACGACCAATCCTACCTGTAAATTCAATGGTTCAGCGAGATTATAGATGAACTAATCTGGAAGATATTGAATCAAGTTTTAACCTATGTCCGATATACTTCCCAAGGTTATGCTCAATATTAGTGTTTTACTATTTTTGGAGTTTTTTTTTAGATTTTTCGAGAACCAATTGGCAAAAAATGTTGAAATTTGGTAAGCAACCAGATTAGGTCCAGAAATGCTGAATGTGTTCAATAGAATTTCAATACCCTTCCGAGGTTACGCCTGTAATAAAGTTTTCCAATGTTTCGTTTATTTCACAGAAATACTGAACTAAATTCGTTCAAATTATATACCAGGTTGAGCTAAGGTAATAGAACAACTAATTCAGAACGTTCACCCAAAAGAACCCTGTTAAGTGATGAATGATGATCAAAGCAAATCTATTCTAATCTAATTTGCAGATCTGCATTTGCAGAATTTGTAATTTGCTGTTCATCTCAGCTGACACTGACGGAGGTTTTGTCTCACTGACACTGCTGATACTGTCGGCGAGCCCCCTGGCTAGAAATTTAATATAAGATACATACAAGTTTTGTGGTGAAAAGAGAGTAGAGGATAAAGAGTTCCAACTATGGCTATCCATGTCATAGGAAGGCTTTTGATCCTTGGAATTTTTGGGAAGGATTGGGAAAAGATATAATAGAGCACAAGACGGATGAGCAAGCACACTAATCAGAAAAGTTCTCTGCTAACTTATTTGAGTTCTTAAAGGTAAAAGAAGTAGTTAATTTTGATCCATGCATTAATATCTTGTTTTACTTTTTTTTGTTATCTTGGCACAGCTATAATATATTGTTCAGGAATTTTATTTATAATTTTAGTGCTTGAATACATACTGTAGGCTTATACATAAGTTACATAGTATATGGCCTACTGTACCTATATACAGTATACTATCCTAGTATCCAATATAGCATACAATACTGTATAAGAGTTTTCTTCTAATAGTTTGAATGTTACTATTATAGATAAGGTATTTGAGGTGGGTCTCAAATTGTATTGATTATCTACAGTGTTATGAAATTATTACTAAGTGCAAATGGAATTATTATTATTATTATTATTTTAAACACTACATTCATCACGTACAACTGTCTAATCGTCAACACCTTGAGCTCTTCAAAAGTCAGCTTGGTTGGAAAAAGTCTAGGTTTATTTAAAATTGTTTTAATGAATGATTTAGTTTTGGTTCGAGCTGCGCAGCTCTACCTGTGCGTCTCTAGCTGCGCGGCTCAAGACTTTTAACTATTTTTATCAATTCAATTCAATTCTTTCTTTCCCAAAAACAAAATCTTTACAAAAATCACAATACATATGAAGTATCACATAAAGTAATATAATCTGTTGCTTAACACTCTGACGTGGGCACTCGCACAAGCTTTGACCTTATATTGACATATACCTCAAAAAAATTCGTAGCTACAATTTCGTGTTACTTCGAACCTGAAACCACGCATCTGGCGGACCGGTCACCCGTACAAGCGCAGGCAACACGTTGATTATTCTGTTAGTGTCAGAACACCCCTCTTAGTTAGCCAAACATCTCTCTAGGGAATGGTGGGGAGATAGAAGCCCAATGATCTGCTCCTAAGCAGTTTATCCCAATGAATAGGGGTGAGTTGGGGGAATAGTCAGTCCAAACAAAGAAGACATTCTGGAGAGATGGGAAAATAACTCAATCTCGGTGAACATTGATTCAAAAATTATAAATTTGTTCCAAAATATTAGATTAGAATGTTTCCTACAGGTTGAGACTAGATTTATAAGTTTTCAAGCAATATTGATCGAGTTGAAGTTATTTTCCCATCTTGCCAGAATGTCTTCTTTGTTTGGACAGACTATACCCCAGAGCCTGAAATAAATTTTCGAGCGGTGAAAGATATCAAGTGCTAATGAGGTAATGATGGTTGAAGTCTATTGAAAGAGCCGACTATCTCCGATTGTCTGCTCAACATTTTTCTCTCCCAAAAGGGATACAACAGTTGAACGCATGGAAATAGTCCAACGGAAATTGGAACAGCAGTCCCCCCTCAACCCCCGCATACATAAGCGTTACCATTTCGTCAGGTGTGATATGAATTGATTCTTATTAGCTTGTACAAGCAAAGAAGACATTCTGGCAAAACGGAAAAATAACTCCAGCTTGGAGTCAATATTGGTTCAAGAATATTATGAACTTGAAATTAAGTTTTAAACTTAAACTTTAGTTTCAATTTGCGGGAAACATCCTGATCTACAATTTGAGATTTATAATTTTTGAACCAATATTGACCGAGCTGGAGTAATTTTCCCTTCTTGCCAGAATGTCTTCTTCGCTTGGACATACTATAACCTATTATAATTAGAGATTACATTATCATTAGTCAAATAGAATAATTTAATTTATTATTTTTGAACTCACAATTAGTCTTCCACATCTGGATGTTTCCTACAATTTGAAACTAAGTTTACAATTTTTGAACCAATATTGACCGAACTGAAGTACTCTTTCCATCTTGCCAGAATGTTTGCTTTGCTTGGACAGACCAAGGCTTCAAGATGTTCTAATCTAATTACCTTGGGACATACTACACATTATAGAAGCCTATGTATTCATTAACATAAAAGAATGGAGCTCAAACATAACATTGAAGTTAATTATTCTTTGAGAGGAATGTCCAAGAAAATACTTCCCATAAACACTAATTCAAAATGTGAAAGAGTGTAAAATGTGTAAATCGAAATAAGATCACTGGCGGCTCGTGCCCACGAAACAGGTGAAGTGCCTGTATCTATTAATGTACAGCACTTCACTTGTTTCGTGGGCACAAGCCGCCAACGAGATGAGTGATAGATAGAAAGACATTTAAGTGATTGATGAATAACATAGAAATGGTTTAGTAGTCTGTCCAAGCAAAGAAGACATTTTCGCAAGATGAGAAAATGACTCCAGCTTAGTCAGTATTGGTTGAAAAATTATAAATTTGTTCTAAAATTGTGGGAAACGTTCTGATCTACAATTTGAGACTACATTTATAATATTTGAACCAATATTGAACGAGCTGCAGACAGCTTCTCATCTTGCCAGAATGTCTTCTTTGCTTGGACAGACTTGGACAGTGAGAGAGAGGAGTAGAAATTCGGTGATAAAGTATGAAAGAGGAGGTGAAACAATATTAAAACTGATACCGAACGAAAGAAGACTCTTTGGCTAAGGTAGCCGACGATATCAAATTATTCCAGCGAAAAGATTATTGATGTTCAGTATTCTCCCTAAAGGAATGCGCGGCTGCTTTTTGGCAAATGCTACGAACCCCCTCCCTCCGTCGCCCCTAACCGACCCCCCAGCCACCCTAAAAACCACACCACCATTAAAAACCTACCAGCCAATAAGAAGACACAAAGCGGCACCTCTGCCACGCCCTCTCCAGTTGAAAAAAGCAATACAGTATTCGAAAAGCTGGTTTTTGCTATCGGCAAAAACAGCTCCTCTCTTCAAGTAGCCTGTAGCTTATCAAAATCAATGTTTTCTCACTCCACGCTTTACGGTTCCTTTCGTCACAACTTTATCAGACAGACTTCTCTCTCTCTCTCTTTCTCTCTCTCACACACATTCTCCCTCTCTCTCTCTCACTCTCCTCTCTCACTCTCTCTCTCTCACACACACTCTCCTCTCTCTCTCTCTCACACACTCTCCTCTCTCTCTCTCTATCTTTCTGTTTCTCTTTCTCATACACACACACACACACACACTCTTCCACCCCCACTCTCTCTGTTAGCCAAGTGTTAATGTAAAGGATTTTTTTGAATCGACACATTTTTGTCTAAAATTCGCTTTTTCATCCAGATACATAAAGTGACTTACGGAGGTCAGACGGTTTTCAATGGAATAATAATACTCGGCCATTTTTTAAATGGAGGTCAGACGGTTTTCAATGAAATAATAATACTCGCCCATTTTTTAAATTATTGCATATTTTTTCACACAAAATCAAAGCTCATTAGCCTATAATAGGTACTATTCAAGTTGATAAACCTGCAATTTTAGTTATTCAAAATAAAATAGTGTCGTCAAAGTGATGTCCATCATTTTCAATGCAGAACTCAACTCTCTACTCGAATCCACCATCATACGCTCCAACATTTTCTGCAGTGATAGCAGTAACTCATCCTCATCACTCATCATCATCCTTCCCATTGGGGGTTGGCGTAGCTGAGTGGGTAGAGCGCTGGCGTTGCAACCCAAAGGTCCCGGGTTCAAACCCAGGTCAGACCAGGAATTTTTCTCAGGCCACTCTCCCGTGTTTCGGATGGACACGTTAAGCCGTCGGTCCCGGTTGCCTAAAAACAGTCGTTAAGTCATGTCAGAGGCCCTGAAATTGATCAGGAGCGACCTGAAAACTCTGACACCAGACCTGAGCCAGCCAGGTCACACGAATATTATTATTTTTTTTATCCTTCCCATTACCCACGCACAGGCCCAAAAGCCCATGTGGGCATCACCCTCAAAAAAAAAAGAAAACTTTTTGAACTCGTCCAAATTTCGTGGCTCGAAACAAAGCTCATTACCTGAGGTTTCAGTTATGTGTGAAAAATAATGTCGTGAAGGCCATGTCCATAATTTCGAGTGCAGGGCCACTGGCGGCTTTTGACCACGAAGCAGATGAAGGAGCACTTGAATGTTGATAAAAAGGGACTTGAAAAATTGTGAGAACGAATAATTAAATAAACACCAGCAGATTAAATAAACTTTACAGCACTTCACCTGTTTCGGGGCAAGAGTCGCCAGTGTAGCAGGACTAAACTCACTTCTCAAAATCCCGCCTCACACGGAGAATTAACATTTCTGATGTGATAACAGCAATTGATTGATTGATTGCATCCTTCAAGCCACGAAATTTAGATTATTTGAAGAATACGATCATTCAAGACTCTGCTGCTATCACTGATGAGATATGTTAGAGCGTGTGATGAAGGATTCTGAGTAGAGAGTTGAGTCCTGCATTCAAAATGATGGACATTATTTCTCACACATAACTGAAATTGCAGGTCGAGAGCTATGTCAACTTAAATAGTATACAGGGTGTTTCAGGAGGAATGTGCAATACTTCTCAGGCTGATTCCTTATTCCTACACAAGTAGACAAAAAAGTTCCATGGGACCAACCCCCAAAAACGCTCTGTTACCGAGATAACAATGGCGGAAAATTGAGATTTTTCAAAAAATATTAATTTTTTTAATTGAGGCTTTAGTGAGGTTCTAAAATGATCAATTCCTATGTAAAATTAGCTGAGGGTTACAATAAGGGAACAATAAGGGTTATAACTGGATAAGGAATGATAAAATTGTATTTTTTATTAATGGAAGTTGAAGAGCGTCGGATTCTAAAGAAAAAGTTGAATGGCGGCGATTGTGTAAATCTTACCAAAATCTTAGAAATGGCGATCAAAAATCACAAAATTGACAAAACATAGCACAAGTGAGGAATTTGTGTTTAGTAGCGATTTTGCGATTTTTGATCGCTATTTCTGAGATTTGGGTGAGATCTACACAATCGCCGCCATTTAACGTTTTCTTTACAATCCGACTCTCTTCAACTTCCATTAATAAAAAATACAATTTTATGATCCCTTATCCAGTTATAACCCTTATTGTTGAAAAATTGCGTTTTCTAGCATATTTTTCCAATTATCTCAATAACCGTTAAAGTTACAAACTTGGAACTGGTTTCATTGAATTCCTCAGCTAATTTTACATAGGAATTGACTATTTTAGAATCTGAGTGAAGCCTCTAAAAAATTAAAAAAATTAATATTGTTTGAAAAATCTCAATTTTCCGCCATTGTTATCTCGATAACAAAGCGTTTTTGGGGGTTGGTCCCATGGAATTTTTTGTCTACTTGGTGTAAGGAATCAGCCTGAGAAGTATTGCACATTCCTCCTGAAACACCCTGTATAATGAGCTATGATTTCGTGTTAAAAAATATGCAATAATTTCAAAAATGGCCGACTATTATTTTATTGAAAACTGTCCGATTACCATAAACGTACAATTCCCAAGCGGCAGCTCGAGCCACGCGACTCGAGCTGTCGCAGCTCAAGCTGCGCTGCTGGAGATGGCCGGCTCTAACTGCGCTGCTCTTACCATCACGACTCTATTCACATTACTATATTATTAGCGTAATATATTCCATACTATATATAATTCTCCCTTTTAGAGTTATTCGTAAGTGAATCTCTTTATTTATTGATTTATTGTACATTAGTAACCCTAATAACAAAGTTAATGAACATTTATAATATAGTTATGTGAATAGAGTTGATATGTCTAGAGCACCGCATCTATAGCCGGGCAGCTTCAGCAGCGCAGCTAAAGCCGCGCGGTCGAGCTGCCGATTGGGAATCATAACTTTAGAAACGAGTTTCTCTTCCTAATTCCATGTAATAAATTTCCTAAATCAAGGTTATATCCACATAATCACAAACTTCAAGTTTAAAAAATAAAAATTAATATGTTCATCACTTATTCAACAGTCTCTTGATTATTATCTGTGACCGCCAACATTCTTTTAAACTTCAACTTCAACTTCAACTTCAACTTCACGTTCAACTTCAAATTCAACTTCTAGTCATATATAAACTAACCTGTGATAATCCATATTATGGAGGAGGAGAAAAACAAGAATTTTCTTGCTTTTCTCTGTGACTGTGCCTGTGTTGTTCGAAAATCTTCATTGGAAGGAAGCTGATGGAAGATGGAATCATTTTAAAAATGGAGCAGATGGTCGATAGAGTGTAGGGATTGTGTGCATGAGAGAGAGAGTGTAAGTGAGAGAAAGAGAGAGAGAGAGAGTGAGTGTAGAATGAAGACTAGAAACATAGGGTGTATACAAAATGCACACTAGGCCACCCTTTTATTATTCTATATAGGCCGACAAAATACAGGTTAGGGATATTCAAAGACAAATTTGATTAGTGTCACCCTGTATTATGTCAATACGTTGTTAGATCATCCACAGGAATATTGATTTGAATGCTTGATTAGAGGAAAGATTCTGTTGAAATGTATATTTACTAATACAACATTACAGCTTACTCCTCCCATGAAAGTCCCTTATTACTTTATTTTCAAAATTGAATTGCTGATGAATGCGTCCAAACTCGGCCCATTAATTAAACTATGCTTGCAAAATTCAACACAGTCGTCTACAGTCTCTTCTCTCTTCAAACGATTAATGACAATCCTTTTTTGGTTCACTCATCTTCTTATTGAGTTTAAAAAAATGTATTTTCATTGTTTTTTAGTTGTTCTTGGAGGGAATAGCCTATAACAAATGAATTTACAATAATCCATCAATTAATTTATTTATTAACGAGATTGAAATACAATAGGATTGAAACACAGACAATGTCCAAAACGTCTCTTCTTCCCAATTTTGGTTAAAATATTCAAAATAGAGGTTATGTCCACACTTAAAACTCAAATTATACACAAATTTCAACTTCTGAAGGTGAAAAAACTATGAAACCGTAATTTAGAATTTGGAAGGTTGGACTTACTTCCGTGCTATCAAATTCATTTCAATTCAACTCAGTTTATACAATTATAACCTGTTAATACAATTATATAACTTTATTAATAATATTCAATTCAATGGAGCAATAAAATCCATATTAATTTCAATTCAATATGAATTTGGGAATGAGTTCCGCTACTTTTAGCTTTCACTTTTTGTTTCAAATTATAATATCCAATTTATGAGAATAATAATAATTATAGAAAAATTGAGAATACTGTTGGCCTTATGATCTTCTCAACCCTGGCAAAAGAGGAAAGTATTTGTAAACTTAGGGCTATTTAAAATAATTGAAAAATAGAATGAGAATCAAAGGGAAATTATTGTACAATACTGAATACATAATGAGAATCCATAAAAATTCGCCAAATCATAGAAAGTTAAGTTTTTAGAAAGTCCTTATGGCGATGAGGGATCCTTTTTCACATCCGTTTCAAGGATGGAAGGATCCGTTTTTTCACAATTGCAGATGTATTGCGGGTTGCATATCTTCGACCTTGATACAACCAATCCTTACTGTTGTTCAGCGAGATTTGAGATGAACTAATTTGGAAGATTCAAACTATGTCTGATATAATAATAATAATAATAATAATAATTTTATTTCCTTAAAAAACAAACAAAAAACAAAAATGAACAAAACAGCAAGCAAATGTAATGAGTACAATTTAAATTTAAATCCAGTTAGTGTAAAGAATTAATGAATAATGTTTCAATTTTTTATTTATTTTTATTGGAAATTAACCTACTCAACTATGGGAACCCCATGTGCTAGAGTAGGTGTAAATTTTGGGTGGGGGTGCAAATACTTTGGGTAAGTGAGCTCACATACTGTTAGAAATAATATTTTCTATGTGATGTCTTCCAGTTGTTATAATCCACTTTTTAACGACGGCTTTGAATTTTCTTGGGTGTTCTATCATCTTGATGTGTGCAGGAAGTAAATTGTGGATTTTTGGTGCTAGGTGGTTGTAGTGTCGTTGATATGTTGCCTTCCTAGCAACGTTTGCGATCAGAAGGTTTCTATTTCTTGTGTTATGGCTGTGGTTTCTCCATTGAAAGTTTTCCGGTTTTTTGTGTAGTCTGCAAATGATTTCCAGGGAGTAGAGCTGTCTTGCATCCATCACTCCGAACTCATTGTATAGCTGATCTGATGGGTAGCGAAGTGGTTTCTGCTTAATAATTTTCATTATCAGTTTTTGTACTTTTAAAAGAGGGTCAAGGTGAACGAAGTTTGTCCCTCCCCATCCCACAATCCCATAGGTAATCAAAGACTGGACTAAGGAATAGTACACCATCTTCATACACTTCTCATCTATCAATGTCCTCAGCATTTTGAACTTGTAAATAGTCTACTTCTTAAGGATACTTCTAATAGATACTTCTTAAGGTTACGCTCAATATTAGCGTTTTATTATTTTTTTGGAATTTTTGTTGTTCTTCTCAGATTTTTTGAGAACCAAATGGCAGAGAATGTTGCAATTTGATACATAGGTTGAGATTAGGTCTAGGAATGTTGTGTTCAATAAATTTCGAAAACCTTCCCAGGTTACACCTGTTACAAGGTTTTTCAATGTTTGGAAATTTTTATTTCACGGAAGCTACTGAATTAAATACATTCAAATCATATACCCAGGTGGAGCTGAGGTTATAGAACAACTAAATCAGATCGATTACCCAAAAGAACCCTGTTAAGTCATATGATTATCAAAGCGAATCAATTTTTATTTATTGCGGATGATGCCCACATAAGCATTTTAGCCTGTGCGTGGGTAATGGATAATGAGTGCGAAGGTGAATGATGAGATGAAAAACAGCCATGCCTTCTGGGTCTCGAACCAAGACCTGCGGCAGTGCTAGCAGACTGAAGGTTGTGACGCCCCAGCCCACTGCGCCAACCGGGCCTGCATTCGAACAGAATTTGCAGGCGAGCGAAGCGAGCCTGTTTGTTTTAGCTGACACTGACAGAGATTTGGCAGGCGAGCGAAACGTGCCTATTTGACTCACTGACACTGCTGATACTGTCGGGGGTCCAGGCGAAGCCCCCTGGCTAGGCAGAGTAGGCGAGCGATGCGAGCCTGCCGGCTAGTCAAAAATAATATAGACTAAAAATCCTGAATTCAATAAATAACAAACAAACTAGGATGAAATTACCATAACATAAACACAAACACGGTGTATCTGTAGTAGTTTTGAGAAGCACAATATTCCGACGAGCTTGGAATTACTCCTCTCTTCTCCCAGCTATTTTCTTCGAGAGAGCGAGAAAGCTGCTCGATTTGTTCTTTCACCAAGTGAGAGCGTTCTGTTCTGCGATTGGTCGATGCACCCCGCACCCCGCGCGCTCTCCACCAATGGGAAGCGTCCTTTTTGTGTGTGCTGGTGAAGGGGCCGAGCCCCGGCTTGTTTATCGTAGCCAGATCACGTGTTATTGATGGGGAGGGGAGGGAAACATCCACCCCTCTCCGCGCTGTTATTTCTCCTTTGTGTTGCTACAAATATTTTGAGCGTACCAACCCTCCAAATAAAGGCAAAATATACACTAACACAAAGATAGGGAACTGTTTTCAACAACGAGAGAGACGGAGTGAGTGTGTGTGAGAGAGAGGGGAGTGTACAACAGTCTCGATGTCCGTTTTGTGTGCTGTTTCTCTATGTTGAGACCTTTCATCCCCTGGCGAGCCTGTTTTGGGAAGCTGTTTTCCTTATTTGACTGTCAGTTGGTGGATAGCTCTCTTCCTAGCGTGTTGCTTTGCCTGAAACTGTTTGATACTTATTTTCTTGCCAGCAAATTATAATCACGCTGGCAGGATACTACTACAGTTATTTTCGGCAGAAGATTACTAGATTACAATTATTACCACTCGTTAAACTCTACAAACTTGTGAACCATTGCAGTTCATCAGATACGACCGATTCGTAGATCTTCGATAGTTACGTCACTTTATCCACGTAAATTCATTTGTAAATCCACATAAATTATTCATCTACGTCAATTCATTAATACATCTACTTGAATTCTTCCGTAAACCTAAGCCTACATAAATTTATCCGTGAATCCACTTATCCGTTAATCTATTCCGTATATCTACATCAATTATTTCTCTTCGCATCCTTTCCAGCAGATGGAAAAATCACTGGACATCGCTTTGAAACTGTGAGAAACTTCATCATCCTTATTATCCAGTGCTGGAACATTGTTGAGCTATACCTCACATGGGAAAAACGACATTTGGGACGTTCTAAAGTGTTTGATTCGAGACATCTTTGAGTAGCTGAATCAAGAGGGAAGATATCTGGCGGCAGTAGGCTATTAAGAGGATATAGACTTCCCGAGTGCCATCTTGTCCTGGGGAGTCGACTCGAAAGGTGAGTAGTTTATTCAGTTTTGTAAGATCAATTGATTAATTTCCTCTTTCATATTTGAATTTCGGTATTATGTTAGTACTTCGATAATTCGTAGTTCATAAGACCAAGGCGTTATTACAAATTATGGAAGAATACGAGTTATTGACGCTATAGACAAAATTATTTCAAGGGACCAATATTATTACAAGCTTATTTTACTAATAATTTTAGAGAATAGCGAACTACAGAGGTACGAATTATCGAAGTTCTACTGTTAGTTCGTCTACTACTACTATCGAAGTTCGACTAGTGAGCTATTTATTTGTAATCTAATAACTTGACTTTTTCAAGTTTAGTGGTCCTCACTCCAACTATTACTTTCACATACAGTAATAATCGAATAGATTAGACATCAATTTTAAATTCTAATGAAACAAGATAAGATTGGCAAAGTTGTACTTCACTTCAACTTGTAATAGTGTGAAAATTGAAATATATTATTGTCGTTTTTTGTGTGTTGTATATGTCTTTTTTCAGGTTCTTGATCTGTCCGGAATTATTAAGAAGATTAACTTTGATTTTTGAAGTAGTATTGCACTGTGAAAGTAATTATGTTTCATTTAAATTGTCAACTCGAAGCTTATGTGTCCGAAATAGTATAATTTTCGTGTTTTTTCGAGTATCTGTTTCGATTTAATGTTAAAAAAGATATACTGTACTCGGAATTGCACGAACATAGAACTCCTGACAATTTTACTCGTGGAACCGGCCGGGTGCCGTTGGAAGGGGAAATTTTCATTGGAAAAACGAAGAGTCTTAGATCAGACTCGGTAGCTAAAGGATATGAACTGTGAAAACGATCAGGCCTCGGCTCTCTGAATGGAACTGCTTCCATTTAGTGGGCCAAATTATTGTTCATCGTAATGGGTAAAGTAAAATCAGAAATTTAATTCTAATTTGGGAGATAGTCACGTATCCTTATAGTGAAAGTTTTTGTATCTATTTTGTGTACTATTGAATCAATATGATTGCCAACATTTTTGTTTGGTTTTGTAGCTCAAATTTGAATTAAAAAACAGTATAAGTAGTAATATTTTTAACCGAGGCCTTAATCTAGTTCCCATTAAAAAATAAATAAAACAGTAATTATCAACACGTGATAAAACATTAATAATTGATGAAATAACTTTTTTTTAAAAGACGAAATTTTGATGTAACATGATTTGATGTAGTAGTTTTATTTTTAAATTCAAAGGAAACGTTCAATAGAAACCGGATTATAGAATATTACAAAATATTTGTTTTTCATACAAGTTCCTCCAAATGCCAGATTATTCCTAATTAATTTTGAACTCCTTATTTGAGCAACTACAAGTAGAACTGCGCAACAGGTTGTTTAAGAAATTGTATTTTTTTTATTTTTTTATCCTAAATAGAAAGTAGAAATATAGCCATTTAGTGTACAATAAGTCAAAAATCATTCTTTTCAATATAACATCTTCCAAATGTCCTCCATTGGACTTTTGCAGCCGGGCCTGAAAGAAACGGGTAGGCCTAGATTTGCTGTGACTTTGAACGTTGTGTGTTACATCGAAATGATTCATAACTTTCTTACACCAGAACTCGCCCGTTTCCCATCAAATGAAAAAACAATATGGGACAACAAGCCACACTGCGATAATTGCCATGAATGCTGTGAATGGTTTGTTTCCAAGCCGCGTCATTTCTCGAAACGGGAATATCCCTTGGCCCCCTCGTTCTCCAGATTTATCAACCTGTGACTTTTTTCTATGAGGCTACTTAGAAACGTGAGTTTTTCAAAGCGATCCACCCAGAACTATCCCAGCTCTAAATCAACGGATTCGAGATGAGTTCTACTCAATATGCTGCGAATTGTCATGGGAGACTTCCAGGCCAGGCTGCAAAAGTGCCAATGGAGGGCATATGGAAGATGATATACTCAAAAAATGGGGTTTTCACTTATTGTACACTAAATTGCTATATTTATACTTGCTATTTATGATGGAAAGATTGAAAAAATACAATTTCTTGAAGAATCTATTACTTATTCAAATTGTCCCGCTTCATTGGCGAACCCTGTAGATGCTAAAATAAGAGGAGTTCAAAATTAATTAGGAATAATTTGGAATTTGGAGGAACGAATTCACGTAATGCTCATAACCCCTTGAGGAATCTAAAAAAAATATAGTTTTAGTATCTTACAACATAATATACCGCAGAATATTAGATAATATTATCTCCCGTTACATAAAATAGTGTCAGGTGAAAGAGTGATAGAATTTCATCGCGTTGCAATATTATATCTACTACATCAGAGCTCCGCTATGAACATTACATCAATATTAATAGATGCATAGAATGTTTGTTCGTATTTGTCACCTCAAAACCATGAAAGTTCATACAAAAACTTGATTGATATATATTGAATTGAAATTGATTTATATTGATTTGAAATTGATTGATTAATAATTTGGCTGTTGCTTCGTATCGCAGCCCATTCTGGTTGAATGGTTGAAGCTACATAATACATCTATTAAAAAGATACATCTATTTTGGAAGTAATATCAGCCTATCGAACAACAATTCACAAAAACAGTACAAAGTCGATAATCCGGATCAATTTGGTTCTGACCCCATCCGGATTATCGAAATTACCTTACAAAAAGGGCTAGCAGGCTCTTTTTGAGGAAAAACTGTTTTAGAATAGTACCTATATTTTCTATCATGAAATAGGCCTAATAGGTAATTATTTCCTTCGTTTTGCTAAACACTACACTAAATAATAGGCTCATGAAATCTCTCATCGCCCAATCGAGTAAAGAACTTAGTGCAAGGACAGACGGTACAAAATAAATTTTATCTCTTGCTGTAGACGAATCCGAATTATCGACGGTCCGGATTCCTGATGTCCGGATTATCGACGTTCTACTCTACTTATCTAATTCAATCATTTATACATTCGCCCTAAAACATCGCAGAAATACAATGAACATACAATAAAAAAATAAATTTATTTGTACACAAACATTAAAAAAATACAATAAACAAACAATAAATTAATTCATTTATACACGAAATATCACAATAATACAATAAACAAACAACAAATTAATTCATTTATACACGAAATATCACAATAATACAATAAACAAACAATAGATTAATTCATTTATACACAAAATATCAAAATAATACAATAAACAAACAACAAATTAATTCATTTATACACGAAATATCACAATAATACAATAAACAAACAATAGATTAATTCATTTATACACGAAATATCACAATAATTCAACAAACGAACAATATTAACTCTTAAAAATTTTGGCACGGGATGATACACATGATTCACATAATTTCATGTTCTTGTAGGAATTTTCATTGTTTTGAACTAAGAGATACGAAGAAATACTGTTTATCTATTGATGTTGATGTATAATGTTAAAGTATAGTACAACCTTGCCAATTTAAATCTCAGCTCTTTGAATCGTTCAGAAGACATAATTAAATTAACTCAATTGAAATAAATTGATTCAATCTTTTTCCTGTCAATTTCTTCAATGTTCATGAATTGAAATTTGTCCTTTTTTAGTGCATTTCATTCGAAAAAATGCACTATTGGTCTTGCCCTGACAATCGGAAATTTATGATGTGATATATTTTTTTACACGTTTCCGAGCCTCTAGAACACGAATTTGATGTCCGTTCAAATTCACATCTCTCTCTCTCTCTCTCTCACACACACACACTCTCTCTCTCTCTCTCTTTCTATATATATATATATATATATATATATATATTTATTTATTTATATATGTACAGATTCTTGTGAACACGATAACACGATAACTCCCGAAGGGGTTGTCGGAGAGCGACCAAATTTTGCAAAAGAATTATTAGTGTTGATATCTCGGTCAAGTTTGTTAACCAGCCAAATTGTTTCAAGGGTAGGGGTTGAAATTAGGGGATAAAAGTTTAGAAAAATCACTACAAATCGACCAATAACTTGATCGTTTTGAAAATTGGTGTGTATAATACCCTTATTATGCCCTACAATTTGAGCCATCAACGAAAAAAATCCAATCAAAAATAGCGGAGAAAATGGCGAATAATTTGCCAAAAATTGTGTTTTCATGGGTCATTTCGAAAGCGGCACTTCTGAATTCATACCCTGAATAGCTCATTTTGAGTCATATGATTTGAGCTATCATAGAATTGCATTTGAAATGCACTCTTTCCGACCGCCAGCTACCGGAGCGAATTTTGTAGCTAATTATGTAGCAACATTGTAGCTATTTAAAACCATATGATACGGAAATGATTTATTCCTGCTTTCAGCCGACAGGTAGGGGAAGTTCCTCATATTTTTTGTACAATCGTAACTTGTGGGTGAATGTGGGGATCTTACCAAAACTGAGAGGTCTATTCAAATGTGACAAAAAATTTAGTCCACTATCTTTGAACTAGGCCTATATTGAATCAAAATTATTATTTCGAATGGGAAGGTGTTCATATGCTAGCTTGCACGATCATGATGCAGAATTTTAATGAAAATTCAATTCTTAAACCTGGACATCACTGTCACAAAACCTTACAAAAATATTAATTTATTTGAGGTCATGCAATACATAATGGATAAAACACGGAGATATTGTCCAAAACGACTTATTTCCAAAATTTCATAAAAAATTAATACTTCATTATAAACTTGGGTTATGTCTACAAAACTCACTCACCATTACTCACAAAAAATTTCCTCTTGCAAAAATAGAAAACTGTAGGCCTAACTAGTGGGTTTAATTGGAGAAAGTCACTCTCTCATAATATACCTCCATATATTAACCGTTGATTTGCTGTCTTCAACATTAATTTTAATGTTACCTTGAAGTTTTGTACTAAAATCAAAACTAGATTCATGATATCGAAGGCAATAAGGACCATTCTGGACGGGCGTAGGAAACGCGTGCTCGACAGAACACATTGTGTTGAATGGGCTTGTCTACACGAGCGAAATAATCACGCATTGTCACAGCGTCTACGGGCGTCAAAGCGTTGCCGACGCCGAGGTCGGCGTTAGCAACGCGTTGAGAACGCGTGTTTATTTCGCTCGTGTAGACAAGACCATTCAACACAATGTGTTCCGTTGAGCGCGCGTTGATCAGCTGGGTTTTGTATCACTTTTTCTATACTCCGTCCACTGAGTGTTCGGACTTAAGCTCCTCCTCCGAGGTTCTGACGTCATGATCTGACCAGCTCACAAGCGGTCGCAATTGCCAGTTTCCAATCGATATTGGAACTTCAATATCGAATTTTCGAGTGGCTTAAGAAATATTGATGTTTTATGGTTGTTCGGCAAAATTTACATCCTTCTAACATGAGAACGATCATTATCAATATCACTTAATAGAATTGTAGTTAATTAAACATTATATTTCATAATAATAATATTAATATTATTATTAATAATATATTTTGACTGCTCAGTTCAAGCCGGAAATTTCAAACTCATTCAACTACACACTACTGCAAATTCAAGTAGGCCTAAATAACCTAATCTAAAGTTTACATTTGCAATAAATTAATCTCATTACTGTACGTTCTTTGAATCTAATGAAACCAATATTTTTAAAATAATGTTGTTTTGTTGAAGGTGAAATAAAGAACAAAACATATCCGCCAAAAAATCTTCCATGAGAAGTTTGAATTTTGTAAATCAGCTGGCAAAGAGATGCAAACACATAGATTTCGATTGATTCCCTGAAAAGTGAAAGGCTTGCGTTTCCCAGATTTTCACATCAAGACTGTGACCTTATAAGTAACAGCTGCAGCATGATGACCTTACTTGCCATTGGCTAAAGCCGCCTGCGACGTCAAAATGGGGGCGGAGCTTAGGTCCGAACACTCCGTGGACAGAGTATAATTAATTAATTTGAACGTAATTTTGATTCACACTGTAAACAAGCCTGTTGGCGGTTGGCGTAAGTCTATTATAGATGTTCAGCTCTGTCAGGTCAGTCTGAAAGCAGTCTACAAGCGCGAAACAATTAGCTGAGGCCACTCTCAACATGTTCTTTTTGCAAAGACCGCTCACCGACTACTGTCATTACAGAGCTCCGCATTAATAACAGTCATTCGCCAACCGACAAATTTATTGATACGCGTTTTATTGATTTATAAGTTGATCCTAGCTATATAGGGCTCTATAAAAAGCGGGTAGACGCACGGTCCGCCATTCTGTGGTCAACTTTTAGCGCTAGGTTTGATTTCACATAAATATTTTTGATGATAGAGACGATCAACAGATGTTTATCAATTTGAGGAAATGAATTAAGTTATTGTTTTGAAATCTTGGAGGTTAATTTGTCATATAAAATGCTTCATATTGCTTAGCATCAAATTGCAAAAAATATAACCATTTTTAAAATAAAACTGAAATTAAAAAAATACAAATTTAGCAGATTCAGGAAGATGAATCAAGGTTAAAATTTTGACTTAAAAATTGCCAGACTGGAAATTCAATGCTCTGTGAAGTGAGTATTATTTTTTCTAACATAATTTTTATCATTAATCATATGTTTGACTTTTGAATTGGATAAATTCAAACCTGGCGCTAAAAGTTGACCACAGAATGGCGGATCGTGCGTCTACCCCCTTTTTATAGAGCGCTGGCTGTTTTTCACCTCATCAATCACCTTCGCACTCATTATCCATCACTCTCGCACAAGCTAAAATACTTATGTGGGCATCATCCGCAATAAAAAAAACAACATGATTTTTGTGAAGAATTAATATTTGTAGTAATTTTGACATATTGGAGCGCTCTTTGGAGCGTAAACTGTTATATAGGCTACAGATTGTTCATGGAAGAATCTGTCAAACTTCTTAGATGAATTCCTCACATCGAATAGCAGAAATATTTTTACAACCCTAGCCCAGAAATGCTTTATTACCGAGATACTATGCCAGAAGAAGAAAATATTATACTTATACAGAGTGTTCCAGGAGAAAAACCTCTTCCGCAAAATCGCGATTTAAACACTGGTTTTTCACTTGTGCTATAATTATTTTTTGTGTCTATTTTGTCTTCTTTTGATCGCCATCTCTAAGATTTGGTTTCGATTCACACAATCACCGCAATATACCCCGTGTCCAGAATATATTTCCCTTCAATTTCCATCTATAAAAAATTCGAATAATTGATTTCATATCTAGTTATAACATTTAATTTTTGGAAAATGATTTTATTCAGCATATTTTCCCGATTATTACAATAACCGACGAACTTACAAACTTCTAACAATCTGCATCGAACTCCACAGCTAATTCTCCATAAGAGATTATTCTGAATGAATGGAGCTTTTTGGAGGTATGTCTCAAATTGGCGTAAGAAATCAGCCTCAGAACTTTAAGAAATATGGCATACATTCCTCCTGAAACACCCTGTAGGACTATATAATTATCAGATAGACATGTAGGCTATACAATCACACATGGTAGAATACATGATATATTTTTTATCAAATGTATAACTAATTACATAGCCTATAGTTATGTAGTTTTAACAATTATTTCTATAATTTTACTCATAACTATAATTTTAATACCTTTTTTCACATTTATTATTCATCTGAAATATCTTAGCTGAATTCAATCATAGTCTATCATCTGAAGAAGTATCTAAAGATACTTATGATAATTTTCCTATTGAATGTCATATCACTTGATCAATAAGATGTGATATTAACTAAAGCACTGGGCAGATCATGTGTAAGGAGTATACCTATATCAGAGAGAAGGTGAATTATTTTCCTCTTTTTCCGTCCTTGAATTGAGAAAATTAGAATAGTATATTACAAAATGAGTGTGGAAAAGGCGTTTTTACAAACGAATAATTATGTTCTCCAAACGAGCGGTACGCGAGTTTGGAAAATAATTATAAGTTTGTAAACTTTTCCACACGAATCATGTACATTTACTAGACTGAGAAGGATTTATTGAAACCTAAAACAACTGAAAACATTAACTGAAGCCAACATAACCTCAACACAACACTAGTAGCACAAACGCACACACTGAACTGTCATGGCGGCTCGTTCAACTCGTTTATTCATACGTCAGAGTTTGGAAAAAACAGCTGGGCTAGATTTTCAGTGCTGTAATTATCATCGTGATGATGACTGGTGCTGTAATAATCATCAAAATGATTATTCCCGCATTCAGAACAGCTGATCTTTGATTCTCCTGTAAACGGAAATTTTCCAAACGCAAATCTAGCTTGGAAAGTTGTGTATTACATACGAGTATGGCGAAAAAATTTTACATGTAGGTACATCGAAGCGCGTTAAAAAAGGAATACTCCTGCTAATCTTATGCGATTATACTTCGGCATGTTGCCGTAGTCGTATTCTATACAGACAGACAGAAAGGGAGAAAGAAAGATAAAAAAACCGAGTTAGATCATAGAATTCACTTACGTTTGGTCAATTATAATTTTTTAATCAGTCTCTCAACACAATATTGTGCTCCACCACCTTTTATTGTTGTTGAACTAGTATTATAAAGACATTATTGGTGATGAATAACTATTACTGCAATTCAACAGGCCAGCTCTTCAGAGGTGTTGTTGTTTTCTCAATAAATACGATTTCCAAAATGCTACACCCCATGACTTGAGAGGCACCCCTGCAGACCTTTGTGATATGCTTAGCATAAGGACTTTTGTAGCCCTTATGCTAGTGGATAGCCCTTAATAGATTGGGGAGAATGCCCTTTTGCTATTCATGACGAAGCAGTTGGTTCTGTAGAGGCTCCTTTAAGTATAGTCTGTCCAAGCAAAGAAGACCCTCTCGCAAGATGGAAAAATGACTCCAGCTTGGTCAATATTTGTTCACGAATTGTGAATGTGGTCTTGATAGTGGATCAAATTGTTGGAAACAATTGGAGATCAAATTGATTATTTTTGAACCAATATTGAGTTACTATCCCATCTTGCCAGAGGGTCTTCTCTACTTGAACAGACTATATGACATCTCAACCCCACTTGGGCTCACCGCACATATTTATTATTATTGTCAACAATTGTGTGGTTGGATGAACGTTAATCGAGGGTTGATTAAATGCTGATCAATTCTAAACGCCGATCAAATGTTGCAATTGAAGAGGTCTTGTCATATATATCATTGAATTTCCGAACGAATCTGGACGAAACGGGCATCATTGAAAAAATATTTAAAATATTATTATTTTAAAATTATATTTAGGACTATAGTCCGCGCAATCTAAGTTGACGAAAATCCCCTCCACCCGAGAAATAGCTGCGTTGCCAGATTGTGTAAAATTGGAACATCTTCAAATTTGCTATTAAACCCCATATCTAGACGTAGAATTTTATCCTTGATATGCCAGTAGTATTAAAAAAGTTCCTGGGTAGAAGGATTCAAAGAAAATTTGATTTTTTGATGAAATTTAAAAATCACGAAAATATTACTTTCTTTTGTATATCACTTCTCTCACAATCATGGGTTGTAGTAAAAATAAAGTTTTTCGTATCAAAATGACAAGGAGAATTCGAGCTTTCCAATGGTTTTTGAATTTTCTATATCCGACCAATAATTATGTTTCAATTAATGAATATGTTTGTCAATGTCGAGTCTACTCGAACAGAAAACATGAAATTTTGGATGATCTAGAAACATTTTTGTTTGAGAAGATAAGTAGGTGGTGAAAGCAAGAAAGTTGTTCAAAAACAATTGAAATTATTTTTCCAAATGTCGAAAATAGTCGGAAGATTGTAATTTGGCCTCTCAAGAGTTTCAAAGTAAGGAGAGCGGTATATGCATGAATCATTGTATGTTAAAGATTGGAGTTATTGAAGCTAATCGACTTGGATATTCGAGCTGCGAACAGCTGGTTTATCATAAAAATAGTGAGTTTCACAACACCGCGTGATTTTTCCGAAGCTACGCTGTCACTTTTAACATTCAGTTGAATGTGTTTGTGTTAGGAGAAGTTTCAATTTCACGCAAAATGACAACGTAGTTATTTCTCGGGTGGAGGGGCTTTTCGTCAACTTGGATTGCGCCGACTATAGCCGACAGGCTCGCTTCGCTCGCCTTCTCCGCCTAGCCAGGGAGCTCCGCCCCCTGGACCCCCAACAGTATAGGCAGTGTAATTGAGTCAAACAGGCTCGCTTCGCTCTTCTGCAAAACCTCTGTCAGTGTCAGCTGAGACAGGCAGGCTCGCTTCGCTCGCCTGCGAATTCCGTTCAGAATGGATTCGAAATTTATTGAGCACAGCATTTCTACACCTAATCTGGACCTGTTTACCTAATTTCAACATTTTCTTCCAATTTGTTCTAGAAAAATCTAAAAAAACCTCCGGAAGTTCCGAAAAATAGTAAATCGCTAATATTAATCGTAATCTTGGGAAGTATATCGGACATAGTTTGAAACTTGATTTAATATCTTCCAAATTAGTTCATCTAAAATCTCGCTGAACCATTGAATTTACAGTTAGGATTGGTCGTATCAAGGCGGCAACCCGCAACACATCTACAATTTTGAGAACCCGATTACTGGCGTAATTTTAAACGGATTGCAAAAATATCTTATCACAACATTTCTAGACCTTATTTGAACCTGCCCACTAAATATCAACATTTTCTACCGATTGGTTCTCGAAAAAATTAGGAAACGCCGAAAAACTCTAGAAAAACTAAAATATTTGGCATATCCTTGAAAAGTTTTCAAAATCCGTTCTTAGCGTGCACATCAACGTCCAACTGAACATGCCTGCCAAATTTGAACGCATTCGGTTCATTGGATTTTTAGTTCTGATGATGAATGAATCAGTGCCATTTCGCTTTTATATATAGAGATATCATTATTCTGAATTTAATGCTCTATGTTTCAAAATTTTGTAAAAACATTACTTCCAACAGTAACATAAAAATAAAATTTCAGTCAGCTGCCATTTTGGAAATTCCAGATATTGAGATTTTTTGAGATAACTTGAAGACTTCCTCTGCTGGAACAGCAGAGTTCACCTTCACCACCAATAGATATTCATTGTGTAGATAAGAGTGTATTATAAAAATATAAATTAATTTTCAGATGGAGTAGTAACGCTGCATCAAGTTTAATGAACTATTTTTATAAGTTCATATGAACTAATAAGTTAACACATGTGTATTTCCTACTATTTGAAGTTTTCATGAATATTTTCTTTTATTTCAGTGAGGACCCTTAGAGCCGTATTACAGCGAATTCCAGAACAAACGCTTCATTATGAGGTACAATATTGAAGATTAAAATAGTTGTTGGGGAGGAGAATTGAAGAAGGAGAGAGGACTTGCAGAGAACAGAACAGAAGATGACACAAGAAAGGAACCGGATGAGGGGCGAGAATGAAGGAGAAAGAATAGATGAATAGGTGCGGAGAACTAGTAGGCAAGGAATAGAGCCTAAGTAGACGACTTGGAAAGAAGAGAGAGTTTAGAGGAGGTTGAGAAGGAAAAAGAAGAAAAAGTAGAAGAGTGTAAGAAGTAACGAGAAGAAGAGAAGAAGAAGAAGAATTAGAAGAGAACAACATTAGTGAGAGAGAGGAGAAAAAAGCCAGAGAATGCTTGGACAACCAGCGTCAAGTAATAATAGTCAAAATGACCAAGCAGCAGCTCCAGGAGGTCCTGCAGCTCAAAGCTCGAGCCTACCGCTGCTGCAGCCGCTGGACCACTATCGCTTGCAGCTCTACAACTACGCAGTGCAGGCTGAACGATTAAGGTAACCAGATCTATATTTTCTCATTTATTTCATCTCAAGTGATTATGAATAGAGTATAGATTACAGACGTACAGATTGGATTAACAGAGTGTGGCCAAAAGTGTCAAACTTCTGACACTGGCGGCTCGTGTCCACGAAATAGGTGAAGTGCTGTATAGTAATAGATACGGACACTTCACCTGTTTCGTGGGTACGAGCCGCCAGTGATTTTTGATTGATTCATTCACATCTACCAGCCTTTGTCTATTCCAATAAGATTCATATTCGGGAAACGTGAACTAGGTTGAAGTGGTAAACTTCAGATTTACAAAATGATACATTTTTTAAAAATAAAGTAAAGCAAAACTACCATAAGTGGAGACAATAGTCGTTGGGAATTCGTAGTTGTAAAAAATAGTAATTTACTTGTAGTAATAATTATTTTAATTACAGTGTAGTTGTAGGTATAGTTGGAAATTTGATTTCTTATGAAGTTCCTTGTTATTAAAGTCTGACAAAATTGATGACTAGAATACATTTTTTAGTCAAAATTGCCCTATTGAATAACATCGGAATTTTGAAAGTTTTGCAAAAGTATGGAGTAATTTGTGGCCAACAAAGTATTATGGAGCGCGTCATAGTTCATTTGAAGGTTAGACGGTTTTTGCTGCTCTTTGTGCACTCCAACAGCTGATGTAGGCAATTGGAGTTGTGATTTGGCTATGTCTCGATCATGTACCTAAAATCAGAGGACAGAATTGATGCTCTACATCATCTGTTAGTGAGTTACATCACGGGACAGGTGAAACTGCCTAACTTTTTTGTGTCAGTTATAACAGATTTTTGTCCATTATTCTCTCACTGGCATAATCATAATCATTTATTCAATCAAATTAATACAGAAGGTGAGTACAACAGGCATAATGCTCAAAACTGGTCCTCAACCAATTTAAACTGAAAGTCAAAATGATGGTTATGTCACAAAACAAAACTTCAAACTAATTGCTGATCCTTCAACAACTTTTATCAACTATATTATCCAACCAACATGTTATAAGAGCATGAGATTACTCCATCACATAGAATTCTACTCACCTCTGTTCAGAGTGAAGAATTAGTTTAAAGTAGAATTGATTTGATTATGTTTGGAGTTTGGATGAGAAAACAGGTTGATCTATTTGTTGCAGATGTCAGCAGTTCATGAATACTGGCGCTGGCAGTGGCGGTGGAGGCAGCTCTCAATACGCATCACCAACAGGACTGTGTCCCCCTTATCCCCCAACAGCCTACCATCCCCGTCTGGCACTCTCCATGTCACTGTTCCATCACCGCGTCTTCCAACCAGAAGAGCCCAAGCCGCAGTACAGCTACATTGGCCTCATTGCCATGGCCATCCTTTCATCACCAGATCATAAACTGGTTTTGTCAGATATCTATCAGTACATCCTAGACAACTACCCCTACTTCAGGACCAGAGGACCAGGCTGGAGAAACTCTATACGACACAATTTGTCGCTGAATGATTGTTTTGTGAAAGCAGGTAGAAGTGCAAATGGTAAAGGTCACTACTGGGCCATCCATCCAGCAAACGTGGAGGACTTCAAGAAAGGAGACTTCAGGAGAAGAAAGGCTCAACGAAAAGTGAGAAAACACATGGGTTTGGCAGTTGAAGATGATGGAAATGACTCAAGCAGTCCCCCACCCCCACCTGTGTCACCCACACCTGTGGGCACCATCTGGACTCCAGCTGCAGTTTTCCCAGCTGCTTTCCATCATCACCACCACCATCATCATCAGACAAGTCATCACCATCATCATCACAACCATCAGCATGATGTCAATCTGACAGCTGTCACCCTCAACAATATGGTGGCCAGGAAGCGGCAGTTTGATGTGGCATCACTTTTGGCACCTGATGACATTCCTGAACAAGGGAAGAAACTTGGCGCAAGACACACTGGTCAAGACAAAGATGCAAAGCCTTCAAGATGCCCAGACACTGAACGTGTTCTGGATACAGAATCTGCACCTGAAGATGAAGCTTTAAAATGCAGAAAGGCATACAGCAGCGCTGAGGAAGACAATAGTGGTGAGGAAGTTGATGTTGTCACCCATGGTGAAACAAAGTTCCTCCCTCGACCCTCATCACTACCCATGGGAACCACACCCATTTGGCCGCTACCACTATCAGCAGTCACCTATCAACAACATCCAAACACCTGTTTCAACACAGCCATGATGCCATCTCACATTGATCAGCAGACCAATAGCCTAGTTGCCAGGTATTACCAGAATGCAGCCAGAAGATTACAAATGCAAAGACACCTGAACAATAGCAATAGTTTCAACACATACAACAATAACAATGATAATGATAGCAGTAGTTGTAAGGAAGACCGGGACCAGATCTCACCCAATCTTGAAGAAGAAAATGTCTGAACAATAATAGATGGAAAGTGATAATAGAATCAAATCTTCTCTTACTTAAAGAGTTAGAGTTTTTTTTGTTTCACATATTAAAAAACGAAATTGAAGAATAATTTGTAGAATAAATTACAAAGTCATATTTAACATTTTCCCTTCAAAAAGGAATCTATTCACAATCACACTGGATAAGGGATTTTATCTACCACAAGTACATATATATCATCGATTTTCAAACTTGAAGTATTCATAAACAAGCAAAACTAACAATGTACAATCGAATAAATATTATCCACTAATATTTCCAAATTTGAATTTGAAATGAGTTGATTGCCAAATAATACATTGCATGCAAATAAATATGATCATAACACTATTGAATAAAGCTAAATCTTCACTATTATTTACTAGAAATGTCTATTCAGGTTCATTGTGAGTCAGGGTTTCTTGTTTTGAAAGACTTTTCAACTAACTGATAAAACTGATTCGTTTGTCAAAATAAAAATGGGAAATAAGTTCAACTCTACAATAATCCATTTTATGGGCCTTGTAAGACAGGAATAAGGATGGAGCACATTTCTACAAGTCTTACTAGTAGTATTATTTCAAGGAGTATAGTGCTATTTATAGTCTAGTATGTTATAGTCTAGTATGTTATGTGTATGCATCATGGAATTCCTGGAACACATTGAAACGGGAACTCAGCATTGAGAAATCTATCATGTTTTGAAAATAGTACTGAGAAATAAGTTTCTTATAGAAACTGCAAATGATATCGGTTACCGCATATTGATATTATGCCCAATAAAAATCTAACAAATATGTCCGTGAAATGATCGATGGGAAGACATCAATGTTTTGTGATTCGATAATCGATACCCATCTCTAATAGAAACTCACGGAGTAGAGTCACAAGAAGTAGCATCAGCATTGAAATTTTGAAATTTAATCACTTTAATAAAAAAATGAGGTCTACAAAACGGCCATTGAAATGGGAACTCAGTATTAAAATATAGGTAATTTTTTCAGCAATTAATTTACGTGATCAAACAGCAGTTAAATATTGATTTTAATTTTGATTGAACAACCCACTGCCCGATAAGTGTTTTTTATCACCATGATGCAAGAACTCCACAAAATTTGTAGAAATGAATATTGAAATTTAGAATTCTGTGAACATTTAAAGCTGCATTAGGCTAATAATTATGGAATTCGGTTGATTATTATTTTTGGCGTATGGCTTTATTTGGTGGGGAGACCAAAAGGTAGAAAAATATAACAAAGTATTTTATTTATTCGTTTGAATTTTTGTGTAAAAGGTGACACTGCAATTTGGACTCATAATGCAGGCCCAATAATAAAATAATAGAAATAATTATGATATTCGCTGATTATTCGTGAATGTTTCCATTATTATAGCTTGAAATCGTTATGTTTCTGTGATTAAAACTGCCCAGCTCTATCACGTAAATACGAAATCTATCAATATTTATGCTTGATATACAAAAATTTAGGATGATTATTGACTGTTCTAAAATGATAAGAGACATTGATACTGTAACTAGATGTATAAATTATTTAGATATGTACATTGATAAGATTAATTGTCATGGCTTCAATTTACACTCGGAACAAAGATAATTATGTACATGTAAAATATAGACCAAATACTATCATTATAAAATTTAGCAATTGAAATAGTATTGAAGATACTCGCTGTATCATAGACGTTCAATTAATATTAAGTGAAATCAGCGACAATAGAATATATTCTGTTCTATATTATATTCTATTCTCTCTGAGTAATATATCATGATATCTTGATTTTATTTGTACATATAATGTGTTTAGTTGTAAATACGAGAAATAAACCTTGAAAATGATGATCTCACAATGGCTTTCTATTCATATCGTTCCTATTCATTAGTTTTTATCACTACTTAATTTCGTTTTTTGATAAGCCGTCGGTCCCGACGACTGCCTGAAAAGTAGTCGTCATCTCTCATCATCACCCTCTCATTACCCACGCACAGGCCTAAAAGCCCATGTGGGCATCACCCTCAGAAAAAAATCAATGGTTGAAACTGAAGCAGGTCTGAGAAGAAGGTCGGTGTCTAGTTTACAGGCTATATCGAAGCAATAGCATTCAAGTGTGTAGGGTAACCAACCTATCACAATCTGTCCAAGCAAATAAGACATTCTGGCAAGGTGGGTGAATTGAATGACTCTTATCAGTCAATATTGACTCAAAAATTATAAATTTTGTCTCAAATTGTAGACGACCTTGTTTTCTAAAATTTGAATAGGAATTTATCATTTTTGAACCAATATTGACTGAGCTGGAGTAATTTTCCAATCTCGCCAGAATGTCTTCTTAGCTTAAACTGACTATACAAAGATCCCTTCCAATGCAGCTGGCTTCAGTAATTATTTACTTAGTGCGGTTCAGTGTCTGTCTCAAGTATTTTCTCTACACCATCAGCCTCAACTGTTCTTATCTGACAAGAAGAAAAATATGAACTGCTGTTAAAAGAAATGTGTTTGAGAGAGATATAAGATATAGAAGAGATAGATAAATAATGGAGTATAAAAAGAGGGAGGAGGAAAGAGAGTAAGAAAAGAGATGTACAAAGAATAGAAAAAAATCTATATTGGAATTCCTTCCAGTTGCACTACAGTCGACTCTCGATAATACAAACGTTCGATAATACGAAACGCTTATACGAACTAATAATAATATGTACTATGTAATATGTACTAATAATGTGTATGTACAATAATACAAACTAAATCCCTGGTTCCTTGAAAAACTCTTGATAATTCGAACAAAATCAATGCATTTAGGTACCTACTCTCGATAATACGAATTAAAATACAGAGCTTGATTCGACTTTACAACACGCGATAATTCTAATTTCTTTACAAAATCTCTTGATAATACGAACTTCTTTTGAACATGAACATAACCAAACCTGCCTAAAATTCAGTGAAGCAGAAAAGAAAACAGACTTTCATCAGAAAATAATAATCTTGTTTTGACTAAATGCACAATAATATTGTTCTTCTTTTAAAAAATTACAGACTTTTTTGTAAAAAAATAATCTATTTTAGATTGATTGCCCAAAAATTAAATTGTATTTTTTAAAATTAATCAATCAACTTCCAATTCCTTTACTTCTAGTTCCTTAATTAAATTTCTCAATTCTTGATAATTTTTATTTTTATAGTTTTACAGAAGTGCATTTGAAAATTTGAACATTCAATAAACTACAATATCAAACAATTTTACTTTCTATAGCAATATACAGTTAAGTGGCATAATTGAAAAATAAATAAAAATCAAACAGCCTTAAAAACCTTTTATAACTTCATAAAAACTTTATAGAACTTTATAAAGTTTAAATAAAACTTTATAAACTCTGAAAAATAAATAGAAATCAAACACCCTTAATAAACTTTATAAACTTTATTAAACACCCTTTAAAACTTTATGTGTTTATAACACATGTGTTTCAATAATTTTATAAAGTTTTTTAAAGGTGTTTGATTTTTATTTATTTTTCATTTATTTCAAACAGCCCTAAGTTTTAAAGTTCAGTTAAGTAGCAATTTTGCTATATAGATTTATTTTTCCTCACCATCCATTTTTTGATAATACAAACTCTCGATAATTCGAACTTTTTCTCTGGTCCCTCCAAATTCGTACAAGTGTTATCGAGAGTCGACTGTATTTCAACAAGAATCTTTAAGAAGCATTTTAATCGTGATGGATAATGAGTGCGTACTGGGTGTCTTGAACCCTGACCAGGCAGTGCTAGCGGACTGAAGGTTGTGACTAAGGTTCTATACAAACCTTGGGTTGTGAAGCCCTAGCCCCCTGCGCCAACCGGGCCGCTCGTTCCGGTCATTTTCTAGTATATCATTTACTATCAGTCGTTTCCCGTCTTTGGAGGAACAGTAATTGGTGCCTTAAAATCTAACTAATCAACTGGATGTTATTCAGAAATGTTCTGCGCCGTCATTTGGTTACGGAAACTAGCTCATGGTTGAGAGGATCATCGTGCTAACCACACATCACCGCTTTCCCTGTTAATTATAATTCACCTCAGCTGTATAGTGGAGTGAATATGCAACCGGCAATCACCTGGTAGGCCTGAGCCCTACATGCGCTCTACATAAGCCCTTCTGTACTTTTACTTGCCGGCAGGCTCGCTTCGCTTGCCAGTGGACCCCTAGCAGACAAACAGAGATTCTGCGAGATTGTACATCTACTGTTTTTGGGTTATATACCTACATAGCTTTCTTTATACTCATCCTCATACCTTTTTACTCATCTACATAGCTACCTACATATCTACCTTAGGGTAAGAATTTATGTCAAAAAGGTGAGGATGCGAGCTAGGCTGAGGATGTTGGTATGGCTCACCTCCAGGTAGATTAAACGCATTGTTTCTTATGAGTGCGCTTATAACAAGAAGATGAGGAAGAGGCTTTAGTTGCGGGTCGTAAATGGGCTTTTTCGAAGGGATTTTTAGCAAGGGGCTTAGCAAAGGCGGCTTGTCCAAGGCCACCTGACACTCATTCATGCACAGATGATAAATATATTGACCTCTC